>UCOL01000463.1:0-64959 GCA_900474335.1 Ormyrus nitidulus
CAGAAATGTTATTTTTATCAAAGGATGTATGAGTTACGTTGTTGATTATTAAAATTAATTTAAATCTATTTTAAGAATCCAAAAAAATTACGAAATTTCAATCAAAAAACATTATAATACATAAAATATTTTTAAGTTAAATTGTAAATTTAAATTTAAATGTTCGCGGCTTTTTTTTAAAACGACCAATCAACAACAGTTTTAAAAAGCTTCATTCTAAATCCATCACTTTTTTATAAGAGGATAAAAATCTCTTTTATATACCAAGATAAAAATGTCACTTTCAATAGCGGAGGAATAACTCCATCAGACCTGTAAAGGAATTTTTGTGATAATCGCGAAGGATATCGATTTATGTGGAAGCCGCCAGTCGAGTGTATAGGCCCGTGGCAAATGAAGGATAGGAGGAGACGCGCCGAAATAAGCGAGCAGATCAGATTCCATTTTCCAATCAGCGTGAAACAGAAGTGCGTTAATTACGTTCCAGCGCTTGATTGGTCCGTCGGTAATGGAAACCAGAAAAGATAGACACCTTTTTAGTATATTTTCTTTTTTATACCTCGATTTTTTTGGCAGGTTGCACCCACTGTGTATTGTAAAAAATTTGGACATGAAGAATAGCCGATTTTTTATCTCCAAAATTTTTTTTATATTTTTGCGGATACAATAAATACAGTTTATTTCGAATAGAATTTATTTAACGTATGTATTTCGTGTTGATTTAAATCTAAATCAACAGGGTTCAAAATTCATTTATTTTCCTTGGTTTCTTCTGAAAATTATTATTATTGTATTTTTAGACAGAAATTCGTCACAGACAAGATTGGCAATTTACAAAATTTTACAAACTTCCTTAATGATTGCAAATCCATTTCCTGCTTTAAATTCCGTGACCATACTTCTTACAATCCTCGATCCTCCGTACAATTCTCAATACCAAGTTTGAAAGCTCCCGGAAGATTATCTCAAACTTTTAACTTTATTCGCTGCCTCCCGCGCATATCAACCTTAAAATATTCCCGCAAGAAAGATAAAACAAAGCGAGTTCCAATTATACCGCAAGAATTAAAATGCAGTCCGGCCTCCAAAGTGATTTTATTGCAGCGCAGAGTTTATATAACGAATTCGAGCGGCGCGCGCGCCACTTTCGCAATTCCTTAAGGGATTTTCAGTTGCGCTCCGCGGCGCAAGCAACAAACACACCCCTCGCATTAAGGTGCGCTATTTCTCCCATACAGACGACCCCATAAATCCGGGGAGAGCTTTTACTTTTATTTCACTCGACAATCACAATAATTTCTCCGCCCCGTTCTTCGGGAGTCTGCGCGCGCAGCCGGTTTTACGCGCGATACTAAACAATCGCGCCACGGCTCTCGCGGCTTTTCTTCTTTTCTCATTTACAACTCGCGCCTTTTCTCTTTTGTTTTCTTTCTTTTTTTTTTCTTGCCTTTCCATTCTTTTCGATTCGACCCTTTACTCGTTACTTTTCTCCCGCGCGCTTTACTCTTTTACCGGTTCGCCTTTCCATTGTTCGTAGGCGCTTTACGAGAGCGCGAACGCTTTCTTGACTCCTCGCGGCGGCGCCGCGGAGAGGACTTCGCGAGGGCAAAGCTCCCCGGGCTCTTTTTGATTGTCAGCGAGAGAATTATAGGAACGAAATTTAAATCCGCGTTATCGCGCGCCTCGGATTATGCTTGCATGCCAACAACGGGTTTAACTCGTCGTAAAAAAAAAAGGGCACTTCCTTCGGGTATTTTTTTTTATCAAGTCTTTTCGCTTGATTGTTCGTTTAAGCCGGGCTTTCCCTCGTAAAACGTCGATCGTATTTCACCGAATCGCTCAAATGTGAGACAAAACAAACCCGGTAAAAGTTGGGTTTTAGCGGAGGGTGCATTTAAACGTTATCTAAAAGGCCGGGCTTGTTTTTTACGACGCTCTTTTTTTCATTATTTTTACGCTTTTTTATTCGCGACGCGAGGCTTATCTTATATGGCTTTGCATTTTTAACAAGGTTAAAGAATTACGATTTTATGCATTATTGAACTTGAAAGTTTATCGTTTTTTTTGGATTTTATTGCTTCGTTTCCTTGGCGCGAGCGATCTTATTCCGAGCTTCCGATAGATTTTTCGCAGGGCGCGCTTAGTTATTCAAAAATATGCTGCGAGCAATACAAGCCAGATATCGTTGAAGAATACAAATTTCTTTTTGAATTAATGAGATCAAACATTTCCAATTCTTTGAAATTTGCTTGCTGATTAGGTTTTTATGAACTTTTTATTTTTATTTGTTTAGCTTTTTAAAATCGTTTTCTCGTTTATGTCAGTCACTCCTAAGAGGTGCCCTTCTTCGTAATTAAACGACGAAAATAGAATGCTCGGGCATGCAATTGAGAATTGTTAATCATTTAACCTCCATCGCCGTGGTGAGCTAAATTATAAGGTGATGTATCTTTTAATTAAGTAAATTAATCACGCAGCTCGGAATAAAACGGCATTCCAATATATACATTCGCGTAACTCTATTACTATAATTATGTTTTTTCTTTTTTCAATTTGTTTATATACGTCTCTCGAGGGCCCGAGATAAGATGGCAATTCCATTTATGATGCAATTGAGGCTGTTGATGAAAGAAGCGGAGGGGAGCGGAAAGAAGCCAGGAGCCAATTAATTTGGAGCTACTTAGCGGTCGATCGTAAACTGGCTCCGTCTTTTTCTTTAATCCCAATGTCGTCTCTCTTTGACAAGTCTTTAATTCTTTCGACGACAGACGCAGAAATTGGCTCTGACGATTTTTGGTTTACCCAAGATAATTGAACGAAAGTCAAGGTTAAATTATTTTTTTTTTCTGGCAATATAAAATCTGCGATAAATGAAAAGAAACTGTATATTACACGCACGAAAATGAGTAATGTAATAATAATTATATATAGTATAAAAGCTCAACGCAAATATCAACTAAAAGAAAAATCTAGATTTAATGCCTTTCATGTATATTTTTCTGGCTCGAAACCGTATAGAATTATTGATCGACCTCTTTTTAAATTTGACTAGATGCCAAATGCTCGCCGGTAAAACACCAATAAATCATATGCAAATACTTCGGCAAAGTTGCCTCTCGTAGCGAGAAAGTTTATCCGCCGAAAAAAAAGGCAAAGTTTTCTTCTTTTTTTTTATTTTTCCTTCGTTCCGACTGGCGAGTTGACCAGAGTGGTTACAATTGAATTAGGGGATTCCTCACATGTCGTCCCTTTTATACCCCCGCCGCACTTTATTCGAGAGCACGTGGCGCGAGGCAGGAGGCTCTTTCGCTTTTCCCCCCGTCGATTCCCTCGGCATCTGCGCCAACTTATTTCTGATAACTTACGTCGGTCATCCCGAGTTCTCCTCCCGCTTTGGAGCTACACACTTTTCTTATTTCGTAGGTGGGAAAACAATCATTATTTCGGGCAATAATGGCGAGCTGATATATGGCCCCTTTCTCCCGATTCGAAATACCTTTTCAATTTTCGATGTGAAATATTAGTCGCACGTTGGATTTCATCGCTTTTCAATCTTCTAATATCGCATTTTATCGGTGTTCTAAATTCGGACTTTTTGAATTTCTCGGGATTTTCTTTTTATTATATGGCAGTTTCGGGGGAATACATTTTTAATATTAGTTCTTGAACTGCTGTAGCATTAAATTAAGCGATCAATTTCGAAACTTTTAAATCTTTCTGAATAAGATTTTCAATTCAATAATTTTTTTGGTTTATTAATCGTACTTTCTCTTTGCTCTTTTTCAGGTAAGTCTCAGTCACTATGAATCATTTGCAGACTTGAAGTAAGTTGTAATAATATAAATCCACTTGAAGATTTTTAATAAATATTTAAAAAATATAATAATATTAATATTTTTAAACAATTGATTGATGATGGTGTAATTCAACTACAAGATAAATAATTATAACTTATTGTTCGTTAAATAAAACACTTTATTTTACTAATTGAACCGCACTTCGGGCGCAGTAAAAAAAAAAGATAAAATCGCGAACGCCATTCATTTGGAAAGAGTCCAAGCAACAATTACAGGCAAATTTATTATCTCGACAGGGCTTTTAAACTTCGAAAATGAAAAACCCTTTAATTCGAGCCTAAATCCAGTCGCGAATTTATCAGGCTTTACATATTAAACGGAAAAGCTCCTCTCTCTCTCTCTCTCTCGGACCGTATTTTTTCGGCCGGCTCGCGACTCGGGGGTATCGCAATAAAATCTAAGCGACATCCGGAAGCAATTCCCTAATACTCCGGCCCCCTCTCTCACAGGTAGACGCCTCGCATTCCGTTAGACTACTCCCGGGCGCGAATAATCGCGGCTCGACGGCATTTAGCTTATCGCTCGGCCGTATCTGCGGCGGCTGGCATACGCGCCCCGCGGGGGTCCGGAGGGCTTTCGCGCCCTAAATCAGAGAGGGTGGCCCGCGGCCGAGGCTCGAAAATTTAAAGCCGAGCGCGGAGGCATTATCGGCGAGCATTATAAACCGGAGGGGAGCCCGCGGCGAGAAGCAGAGAGAGAGAGAGAGACGCGCGCAGAGCCCAGATAAGAGAGAGAGAGAGAGAGAGAGAGACCGGCTCGTTAACGTTTATGACAGCGAAGGCTTGAGGAGCACCGAAATGCTACGCGCGGGAATTATGTCTAGGGACACGATGCGCCCGGGATTGTTTATTGGAGTGGCTTTAAGTGGGAGTCGCGAGAGGCTTGAGCTTTGATGCGGGTGATGGAGCGGCTGCAGCTTTGTAATTACGAGCCGGGCTTACGGATTTCGGAATTTTCGCCGAGACGCCGAGGGGAACTGGGTGTGTTATAATTAATATCGATACTTCGCGAGTCGCGAAATTGAAGGAAATATTTCAAAGCCTGATGAGTATTTAATCGGTTTTTTTAGTGTCATTCTGGCTGAATGAAAGTGCAGGTTAAACAAATGATTCTGTTACTTTTAGAGGGAGAGTTTATTTTTAGTATTTTGAACTACTGATGTAGAAAATCGGTATTCGTTACACTTGGAGATAAATTTACTAAATTACGTAGAGAAAATAATAAATAATTAGATACGACCACTTGAATTTAATCCACGTAATACACGAATGCAATGAATTATTCAGTTGCATGATATTCCGTCATTGAATTATACAAACATTAATTTATTCAAAACCTAAACAACGGTAAACTAATTACCGTAAATTTATGGATACTCGGTATTTAAAACGAAATACATTCCAATTACTGCTGGCACCGACAGAAATTGATAAAAAATAGTTTAACCGAGCGGCAAATGTGATTCTTTAAAGACATTACGTTAAATAAGGGAAAAGAAATGTCTGATCAAAAGAATTTATGTGCTCCACTTGTTCCGTCGGAGAGTTTCGGTAAACTCGCTTCAATTTCCGGTAAGTACAGCGCTCCCTAAATTTTCCGATAAAATCGCAACTTGTCCCCTCGCTGCTAAAGTATGAACTTGCAACTTTTCGATTCTGGTCCCTTTAGAAAACCGTTTCGAACAGTTTCCTCCGAATACTTTACTTTAATTGATTTACTTTAATTGTTTAATTCTAATTTATTTATTTAGTTGCATTTCACGCGTTAAAGGAGAAATTCTTCGTCATTTCGTTCTAAATAACTGTTCGTACTAAATAAAATTAAATAAACCGAAATAAACTCCGTTAACGACAAAACTATTGTCCCGTTACTATATTGTCTCGTCTACTAAAATTTTTCAGTCATAATAGCTTTTGTTATAAATTTTTTTAATTGATTTATAGAATAATTATTAATAATCAGGTACAACATTTTTCTACAACTCATATTTTCTTGCCACAAAAAAACGATCTATAGCGAAACGTGCATACGGCTGGACAAAAATCTGTACAAAAATTTATTTTAAACAGCACACAACATATTTTCTGCTACGTATTAATCAACTAAAGCAAAAAAGCTCAATAAACCCCCCGTCCATTAAGCCGTCCGATTGTTTACAGAAAGAAAGAAAAATGCGACTTTTCCATCAGGGAGTCGGAGTATTACGCAGAATCATCAGATTTTCCCCGAGAGATAGAGAGCGCTTAATGCCTCTCGAGCGTTTCTCATGCAAGATATTCAACCAGCCTCTCTCTCTCTCTCTCTCTCTCACTCCCACGCACGCGGAAACGTCAGTAAGAGTTTCGCCGGTCGCGCGAGCGAGTATTAACATAGGCCAAACTGGATAGAATGATGAACGCAGCAAAGTTTTCGTTGCTCCGCGCCGTTTACCGTTACCGTTATACGCGCGGAGGGTTAAAAGGCCGGAGCGATGAGACCCTCCAGCGAGTTTACGACTCTCCTTCTTCGGCAGCAGCTTTTCCGTAGGGTAGTTTCGCGAGAGAGAGAGCTTTACGGCCGCTGTCAGATTTCGTTTTAGTTAAGCGTCGACAAGCTGCCCCCCTCTCCCCTCCGCCGAACGTATATATATCTGCTGCAGTCGATCGCCGAGTGGCCCGACTTTTTATGCTTCCCGCCGATTTAATCCGGAAATGAGGAGTGGAACCGAGGGCTCGAATACGCCGGCTCGAGTGGCTTAAGGTTTTCTTGTTTGCTGGTCTAATGAGGGATGCACGAAGATTCGAACGGGAAATTCCTAGTTTTGCTTGTTGCTGGAGGGCGGAAATAATGAGGAAGTTTTGCTTTTTTGCACTTGACTTAGGAGAAGCGATAAATCGGAGGAATTTTTTTTTTTGTTTTTCAGAAGCTGACTTATTTTCAGGTTCATTTAGATTGGAGTTTTAGAAAAAACATTTACATGTTATAATTAGATGTTTATAATATAAACAGAAAATTATTTAAATTTATAATTAAGTTAATGCAAAATACTATATAATTGCGGGAACCGCGATAGCAAAAAGTCTCGTGTATAAGCCTTTCATTAAATTAATCGCCGAGCAACGACTTTATCCTTCGACGCAAAACTCTTTGCCGCGATTAAACTAAAAAAAGATTAAATAGACGCGGCATTAATTGAGCAGAATTTACGGCATCGGCGCGCGCGTTTAATCAGGATATTGTTCGGAACAAGCAAGTTCATATTGTTAAGCGCCATTATCGTGGTCGAGTGGCGGCATTAAGAGAGAGGGAGAGAGAGAGAGAGAGAGTGCAGGTGCACGGCATGTGGCGTGCCTACAAAGCTGCAACCCGCCTGACGAAAGGATTAGCGCGGTTGCCGCACAACAGGTGCCACTCGCATAAACGTCTAATTTATTTAGATATTGCCCAACTTGAAGTGGCTCCGGTGTTTCGACAACGTTAGATTTGCCTCGTTATCGTAAAATTATTTAATTTGTTAATTTTTAAGAGAAATTTTAGTGGTTTCCGTTAAATTTTCCTTTTAAAAGTTGGTCAGATATTAAATATATTAAATTTTCTGTTAAGTTTATATGATTTTTATAAAAATTAAATATAAAAATTAAAAAAATACGTTAATTCTTTCGTATTTTCTGAATCACGAAATATTGATACCCGAGGAAATATTTTTTCAGCGTTTTGCAATAAAAAAAAATTGATTTTGATTAGTGTAAAGCTGTTTAATAACACAGTCCAAAAAAATTTTTAAACACACGCGTTAAGTCGCCCGAAAACAACTCTAACTTCTATTAAATTTACGACGGGATAAAAAATTCTATTCCATCTAAAAAAATATAAGTTTCCAGTCTGCAGCGAAAACTTTCCCGTAACTTATAGTCGCCTTCCATCGAAAAATATAAGAAACTCGTAAAAAGTCTCTCTCCGGCAAAAACTTCCTCGCAAAACGGCGCGACGTTTATCAGTAATTTTTCTAGCGCCGGCGGCTCTCTCTCGTCAGATTCCTCTCTCGCTCACCGACGCAGACACAGACTCCTTTTTTCCTCCTCCCCTCTACACGCAACGGGCGGAGCAAGAAGGAACCGGTGTGCGCGGACGGTTCGGTGAAAAATGCTTCCTAAAATCTGACGTCTCCCCGGAGAGCGAAGACGAAGGCCTGGCGAGAGGGACACGCGGCAGCCGAAGGTTTTTATGCATTCATAAAGTCGTATCGGGCCGAGGGTAAGGAAGGCCGGCCCTAAAGACTCGCTTACACTTTCGCTTAAGCGAGTGTATATTCCGCGGCTCCCGCCTTTAAAACGCTTACGAGGCGCGAGAGAGGACTGCCGCGTGGCTCCCGAGGGATATATATCCTAGCCGGTGAGATTCTGCTTCTTCTCCGTCGGCCCCCCTCCGCGAAACGCGAAAGCTCATCGCGCGCGCGCGCCCTCGGGCTTTCTTTCCGCCGACGGACTGCGCGCGGGATATTAAGCTCCTCCGGCGTCTTAGGCTTTTATGGGAAGCTGTAAAAAAATGAATTAAGAGGATTCTGCTTTGTTAAGGATGCGCTTGTTGTAGTTATTTCGATAATTAAAACGGCCGAGGGTACGGATATTCAGAAGTACGTGACAAATTGCTCTGCATAATCCTGGAAACATTTTTTAATTAAGCTTGTGTTTATTAAAAAGGAGAGGTCGGCAAATAATTAAAATGTATGCAATTTTGAGCCGCTTTTGAAGAATGATGACTCGAACAAGTATGAATCGGTTACATAAATTAAGAGGATAAAACTCATTTTTTAATGTTGAAATGTGTTGTTCAAAACGAAAATATTAAGGAGCTTTTAACTTTACGTACTAATATTGTGTTTTATTTTTTTTAAATAATTATGATCGATAATTATTATTAAATTTAAACAATTTTAAAATTGATTCGACATACAAAAACCAAAAGAGAGTTTAGCTACGATTATATCTATCCATTTTGATAAACGTCTAATTTTATGAGCGGTCATACTCAATAAAATGTTCTAAGGTCTAAAAAGCGAGGAATTTATTCCTACTGCTTCAATTCAATCGTAACTCTTACTTTAATACAGTAAAGGTCGCCTTCGCAATTACCTGTCATTTATTTTTCTAGATTAACAAAGAAACAAACAATATTCCGATTTATAGCTCGATGCTTTACGAGAATGTTTGTATAGGCGCAAGGAGATGGATCGAATAATTTTACGAGCATATGAAGTGCTTGAGAATGAGCGATGGCAGTTGCTCGTAAGACGGAAACGTTATGGCTTTTCGTGAATGCGAATTTTTATTAAAGTGTTAAAACGATGAATAAAAGCAAAATTTATATTTTAAACAGAAAATAAATTTTACGTCCCCGCGCGCATTTTATTGAGCGCCGTTGTAATAAAAAAAAAATTTGCAAGTTTCAACGCGTACGCGTAATAATTCCTGTATAATTAAATCGAGCTTATCTTTCGATATCTGCATGGCAAGTAGAAAGAAGTTATTCAATTTTCCTCGCCGTTTTAACTGAAAAATAATTTTTTTAATTAACTCATCGATGACCAAACCACGAGCAGAGACGTTAAAAAATTAACAGTTACGTTTTTTGCTGTGACCGCAAGCGAGTAAGAGCTTGACTGCACAAGAATCTCATTTGAATTGTCTTCTTTTTCTAAACGGTAGACGTTGTTTTAATGGAAGAACGCGTTATTGGCCAAATTCACGTCACAAATTCCTCTTATTCCTGGTATTTTCTTACAAAAATGATTGAAGTACGTCAAAAAATTGACTTTAACAAACGTCATAAAAAGCGGGCGAATGGATAATTTATTCCCCAAAAAACAAGCTTCCGCAAAATAATCATGCACACGAAACCCGAGCGAGTCCCCCTCGACAAACAACCCGCCACCGCGGCCGTCCATCGAGTAAACAAGCGCATCAAAAAAACAGCGCAAAAATCGCGCGTCTGAAATCAAAATTTACTTCCCCGGTATACGGCGGCGCGTCCCTCTCCCCTCGAATTTCATCGCGAATTCCCCGCGCCCATGCATACATATACGCCCGTTCCCGGCGGTGTCCCAGGGCGGCCGTTAATCCCGCCTCGGCGGCGGCTCTTTTCCCGAATTCCGCGGAGGAGAGAGGAGTCGGCAGTCGGCGGGGGAAATTGAACTGGACGTTTCGGCCGGATTAGCGCGGCGGAGATATTAATTACGGAGGCGGCCGCGGCGGAGAGTCAATTTAGAAACGAGGTTCTCGTTTGCATAAAGGAGGGGGATAGCCGGGGGCTTGTTCGAGCGATTTGCTTGTTAAGGAGGTACACCTGCGCGGAAAAAGCTGCCCGAGGAATTATTCGCCGGGTATTTAAATCTCGCGAAGATAAGACTGTGGCGGCGCGCGCGCGCGAACGAGCGAGCGAGCGAGCCGTGTAGCGTTTATGCTCTAATGTACAGTGTCTACGTGATTTCCGCGGTAAAAAGGCTTTATCTTTGATTTATCGAAGAAATCCCGATGGCTTTTGCCGTGTATCCCTGTTATTTCGAGCCGAGCGGACTTGTTACGCCGCCCGAGAAAAACGCCGCCGAGCTCATTTGTTATTCATATTCCGATTTATGAATTTTTTCTTTCTTTTTTTTTCTCGTTATACCCTCCCGACTGCTGCCGTCGATCCGACTGCAGGAGCAACAAAAGCGGAAAGAGAGCTGCGCGCGGTTTTTCCGCCGAGGAAGCGTGAATTATCGAGGCGCCGCGAGTTACGAGCTCGCTCAATTGGACAAACAGTCCGGCCCTGGCAAATGGACATTGTAAATCAATTAGGTGGAAATCTCCAAAAAGCCGTGTGAATTATTAATCTCTGGTACGCATCGGAATTGGCCCGCTAATCCCTCGGCAATATCGCAAGTGCAATTATCGGTGTACCGGCGCGGTTCTCGGAATTTTCGTATTCCGCTAATATTCAACGGAATCGGCTTTATAAAGTAATCGAGCTGAAATTCGACAACGATATTGCGCCCCCTTAAATTAATTTTAATTATTCGGGTTAACTTTGTTTAGAAAGCAATCCGCTTCGTTACTTAACGAGAGAATTGTAAAAAATATGTGGGTTGCTATATACGGTTCCGACCGCTTAAAACGAGTCTCGGTAATGTAGAATTATTGGGGAGAAAGTAATCTTATCGTAATAATCGAGCTACTGAAAAAGATTTCTGAATATATTCCCCGTACGAATAACTTTATTTTATAAGATCACAGCTCGCTTTTCGATATGCGAGTATTTCTGCTTTTCCGCACTGAAGTTATTAGCTCTATAATGCAAGCGATATATCCGCACAAATATTGAACTGGTTTTAGATTAGATTCACATTTTCTCGTGCATATCCACAAACGTACTTATCTCCGAAGAAAAAAAAAACTAGCAACCTAAAATGTAACCGTAAATTGGCCGGACTTTTTTCTAATTAGCATCCTTTATATAAATTTAGAATTAACTATTCAGACACTCAACATCGCCATTAAGACTCAATCGTACTTTTCTAATCAGCTGCTCCTTTCATTGCCCTCCCAAGAATGCATCATTTGCAAATCTAAAGCAATTCAATAAAGTAAACTTCGCCTTTAAAATCCATTACCCGTTATTCAAGCAACCCGTTTTCGCGAGCAGCCCCCCGTCGAATGTCCGGATGCGTCGGTATATATATATATATATATATACATCGAGTCAATCTCCGACGACTAACCGATCCGCCGAGGAGAAAAAGGATAGCGCGGCGCGGCAGAATAATACTCCAGCAATACGGGGCAGGCAGAGAGATAAGGGCCCCGATAGAGCCATTGCGCAAATGCGCGTAAAACTTAATAACCGGTAATCCCCGCGCACTCCACGGAGCGCGCGCTCGAGAAAGTGAGAGAAAAGAGAGGCGCGCGCGGCGGAGCCTGCTTTTAATACGGGAGAGAGCGCGATCCTCTCGCGAGGGAGAGAGAGAGAGAGAGGGAGCGCGTCAAATAGGCGAGGCACGCGAAGATGTTAAATTTCATTTATGGGCCCGTAAGTAGCGGCCTCCCGCCGGTTATTCCTCGCAGCTGACAAAAAAAAAAAAAGAGCGGGGAGGGAAAATCAGCGAGCTGCCAAGGCGGCCCTTTTTGCAATGCGAAAATCACCGCTGCCTCCGCGATACCTCCTGGCTGTTTGAAGGCTTTTTGCCTTCGAGGAAAGCGCGGCGGAATGTTATTTCAATTTTAGCCGCGAATCGCGATCCTCTTTTCTCGACTTTGCGAGTAGAACGAGTTTTAAGGCGGAGATTATGTCTTTATTATGTTATAATATCCGCATTTAATGGCCGTTTATATGTTTGAAAAATTGTGGTAATGAATGCTCGGAATGAAGATTCGTTCGTCGCAAAGTGATTTATTCTCCTGGAAATTGTTTTTAAAACGAATAGAGCTCCTTTGTCGGTAAGTGGATTCAAAGCACTCTTTTGTCATAAAATGGTAATCTTCTTAAAAGGGTTTGATTGAACTTCTTTTTATAAAATCTTGTGATTACGTTCTAGATAAAATTGCAAGAATAAATGATTTTTACGAGGCAAATTTCCCTTTTTTACTCGTATTACATTAATTGCAACGAGAAATCATAATCAAAGCAAATTATTTTAATAACTTTGACGTTGCTCGGAAAAACAATCAAGTAGAAATATGGCAGGCTCGGGCAAAAAATTAAAATTGTAACGAAGGACGGCCTTAAATCGGATTGAAATTAAAGATGAAAACGTGCTTACTCGGCGGAAAAGGGGTTGAAAACGGCGGTTGTTTCATCAGCGTTTAGAAATTCCATTAAAGCCCAGAGATGAGGTTAGTTAAAACGAGTCGTTTATTAACGAAATTATGCTCTCTCGCTGATGAGTGTCGGCGCAATCCGGAGGAGGCAGCGAAACAAAAAAATACGTTCGCAACGGCCGACGATTTTACGTTTGACGAGTTTCATTGTTGCAAATTCAGCTCGGGCAACAAATTTAAACAGTGACAAAGAAATTCCGACAAAAAACAATATCCCCGCGTACCTTTTGATGAATGGAGCGTCTACAAGACTTAATCGAGGAGGAAATATATTTTACGAAGGATATCCCCCTGAGGGTTTAAACTGCCTTCATTTTTCATATTGATCAACGACTGCCAGATATGATTTTTTTTTCTCTTTTACGGCGTTCCATATAAAAAGTGCGCATATTGCAAAAACTGAGAATATCGACTTTAGCCTGATTTAATGTATAGCGCGCGAAACTGTTTACCCTCCAATATGTTGGATCGCTGGCTTGAAACCGACATTTTTTGCATCGAAATATATAAAAGAAAATTTTAAATGTATATACCTCCGGTTCGATTTATTTATTTCGGGAAATGGAAATATTTAACTCGTCGTTGACGATCATACTTTTTACGATCGCGCATCGAATATCTCTATTATGCGCGGAGCAGCCAGAAATCACAATTTACGTTCGGAAGCATTAAAAAACTCTCATTCTTCAAAAGTACACACAGCACCGGGCTCGAACCGAGTTCCAAAAAAAAGTTCCAGCCTTAATCATCGCAATATCTCACCGGGCATCGAAAACCCTTAGCTCCGCTTAACCGGGGCGATAATTTCCCAAAGACAAAGTGCTCGGCTCTAAATGCCGAACGATAAATCAAGGGCTTCAATTCCGAAAACGAATGGCGAGCTGCGAACGATTTTGGAATATCGCCCAATAGGAGAGAGACTTTTCTCCGAGCCTCCGCGGGCTGTTGCACCGTAAATCCGGGAAGGAAGGCTCTCCTCTCGCTTCGGTGTGTATATACGAGAGCGCTAAATCAGAGCCGACGACAGCGACGCTCTCTCTCTCTCAGCCCCCCGACGACGACGACGACGACGACGCGATTTACTACTTCTGACAGGATTAATAATTTCGCGCGACGACCGCTTGAGGAAGGCAGCAGATGTCGCGACGTTTTCGCGCCCTTAGCAGCCCTCTCCACCGTTAGTCTCCGCGGCAGCACCCTTTGCACGACTTGTCAAGGAGTTTCGCTGTCCTTTGCCGCTGCTTTATTTTTATGGACGAAGCCTTATTTCACTCTCGGCTGTCCGGTGCTCATTTTTCGGTCGTTTGCTGCAAAAGCGAATTTTGATTCGGCGCCTGCGAGAGTATTGCCGAGAGAAAATAAATCTGTTAACTTTTACGGGATATGGAATTTTTAGGATTCATGAGTTTCTTTATTTTCTGCTTTACTACATTCGTGCAGAGTCTGCAATTCTGATCTTATTACCTTGTCTTGATATTAGACTGTATTTTTATGCAATTATGATTTATTCGTTTGCCACAGACAGATTGAATTTTGCAATTACATTTTTCAAAATTAAAACAAAATTAAAACACAAAAACAAATTTTCCTATGCATTTGCTACAGATTATTTGACAAAGCAAACGAACAAAAAGCGCGAATGACAAAAATCAATATAGCATCAATTATTTCTGAAAAAAGACTAGTGCATTCTTTCATTCATTATTTTACGCCCCGTCTAGTCCCTTTCTTCTTGTAATAGAGCCATCCTATATGCATGCAATCCTCTTCACTCTTCAATCCTTTTACATATATATAAGCTCGTCTTACACAGAAAGCTCCGCCGTCCCATCGTCGCGCTTTTGTCTCTCTGCACTCTTCGCCAGTTCTCTTTATTCCTTTCCCGACATATTCTCATCGACGCCGTCGTATATATCAAAGCTTCAAATCGATACGTCCTCATTTGACTTAAAAACTTCAACCGTCAGACTACACGTCGAGTATATAAAGGCGCGCGAGTTGCCCGAATGAAAGGGGGATGAAAAATACAAGCAAAACGCAAAAGCGCTCGAAACTTTTAATCCAACATTTACTCCCCTCATTCCCCAAAACCCATCGCGGAATCGAAAAAGCTGCCCTCTCCCGCCTGCACTCGCTGAGCACTCGCCGATAAAGCAAGCTTATTTATTTTGAATACTCCCGCGGCATTAACCTCCGCGTGCAGTCCCGCGCCGGGCTGCAGCACTCAAAAACTCGTCTCTCCCCCCACCGGCCGGGGTATTATTTTTCGAAACAGCGCCGAGCTCGCTCTCGCTCCGGCCATCAGCGGATTCCCAGTGCAGCGTCTCTAAAAAGCCCCATAAAACTCGGCGCGTGCACTTCCCTCCTCTCGCCACCACCCTCCGGGGCTTTCTCGCGAAAACAAGCAGCAGCGGCAGCAGCGACGCGGCGCCCCTCTCGTTATTTCCAGGATATCGCCTGTGTACCTGCATCCCTTGCACCGAGCGAAGGCGGCCATAATTCACGCGAACACGCGAACCCCATCGCCTTTGTCCCGCGGAGAGAGCCACCACCACCCCGCATGCATGAATGAAGCGCGCGCGCTGTTCCTGACATTGACACAGCGCCCGGCGCGCTCGTGAGAAAACGCGCGCGCGCCCGAGCTAAACCGTGATTAACGACCCGAGTGGGACTTGTACGCGAGTGCTTTCGGATTTTGAAGCGTATCATGAGCCCCGGCCCGTGCGTATGCACTTTCGCTGTTGTGTCCGCGCTGGAAAATGGGAATAAATCAGGGAGTGGGGCTTGTAAATTCCGCGGTGTGTGTATATACCGATTGCCCGCTTTTATTCGCGGGGAGGAACGCGCGATTTTTCTCCCGGGCCTCCGCGATGATGTTGGGGCGAGGAAAAATCGACGTCGTTACACGGCTTCAATTTTATCGAGCTGTTGCTCTCTGCCTCCGCTCCGATTGCTTGTTTATCGAAGTTCGATCCTTTGCTCCAATTCGTTACAATATTGACGGAGAAACCTTTGAATTTTTCGTACACCGCTGCATTATCAAACGTTCCACAAAAAATACCGGCCGAAAAGCAGCCCGACCCGTCCAAACCTCGAATTCTCGCCTCGATCCTCGGCGATCGGATCGCAGGTTCAACGCTTCCCTCGCCCGGCTCAACCTTGACCCGCGAACGAGGCAGCCCGATTGGCGGCGCGGCACGAGAGCGACCTTCGCTTCGCGCGCGGATCGTCTCTCCCGCGAGCTGCCGAGAGGCTCTCTCCCCCCCCCCTCTCTTTCTCTTGGTCCAGACGGCCGCGCGGGACTTCAAAGAACCCGCGGCCTTGCCCTTCGCCGTCCTCCCGTCCCGGCAGCTGAGCACAGCTGAGCTTCCTCGGGACTCCGGCGAATATTTTGCGAGCCCGCTGCTTCTCGGTTTGCGGAATTCGGAAATTCGAGGGATGTTTCCGCGCTGCTTTTGGGCTTCGTTGCAATTGTCGGTTTTTGATTGAGGACATTGAAGGAGCTGTGGAATTTTGTGGATGGAGAGATATGAAATTTTGTAGAAAAAATTATTGAAAAGTTGTGAAAATTTTAGCTACGCAAACCAAGAAACCATGTTCGTAAATGATAAATTACTTCATTTTATATTTTGAAACTATTTCTGGAATATTTAATTACATTCTAAACTGCTTAATCCGAGTAGAAAGTCACGTAACGACTTGCTCTCAAAGTTGTAAATGTGGAAGTAAATTATACGTTTCACAAAAATGGGTTGCTAATACCATTTCATTCAATGATAACTAGCCGAAATTTTCACATAATTTTTAAAAATTGTATGCGAAAAAGTACGAGTCCGGTGCTTACAAATAATGTTAATTCAAAAGTTCTTCCGGACCGTTATAGCCGCGCCGCCCAATACAAATTATTAAGATATAAGCGCAATAGCGTTTATATCTTAATAATTTGTATTGGGCAAGGCAAGGCGCTGCAGTATGATATCAAAGTTGGTAGGTCCCGAAAGGCAGAAACAGCACTCGGTATTTTCCGCGAAATTACAGTGCCGCCAGACGGTTCGTTCCCTGCGCGAAGAATACGGCAAACAGCCGTAAATGCAGTACAGCCGCTTAATGGCAGCGACTCTCGTCTTCAAAATTTTCGAGCCCCAATGTCTCGGCGAAAAAATTCCGGAACGTAATGAGCGCCAATTCTCTCGCTGACGAGAGAGAGGGAGAGAGAGTCAGCTTTCGCGTGTCTTCTTTCCTCGCGCTGCATTCTTCGAATCAACTTTCTTTACTACCTACTTCGCCGTCAGCGAGACTTCTTTTACTTTTAATGCATACACTTGCAGAGCTTGCGAAATGCGCGCACGACGTTTTTCTCCTGCAAATACATTTGAAGCCAGTTATATAAGATGCTGTCTGGCATAAAATTCGGAGAATGATTCTTTTAGCATGAAATGTTATTGATTAATAATTAGTAACACAAATTATATTGAAAAAATTTCTTTATTTTTCATACAAATGAATAATAATTATTAATTTTCTTTTTAGTTTAATACTCTAATAGTATTGGATTCCTCTAGCCTTATCCTAGGTTTACTTCTTTAAAAAGGGATTTTAAATTATTTTCAAATATTTCAATCGTGTAATAATTTTTGCGAATCATATTTTGATTCGAGAATCTTAATATTGTTTAATATTAATATTGTTTAATATTAAGATTGAGAATCTTAATATTGTTTAATATTAAGATTCTCAATTTTGAAATAAGGCTGATTCTTAATTGTAAAGACAATAAACCTGAATGAACGCACGAATCAATAAGATATCGCAAATAACAGTAAATTATCAGTAACATAATAAGATAATCAGTAAATCAGCAGGATTATTCCCCGTTTGCGTCAGTAACATTTCTGACATTTGATTTTAACATCTAAAGATTCCATTTTTAGAGAAAATTGCTTACAAGTTAATTACAGAGAATAGTCACGGTAAATTTCAAAAGAATTTCACATATTAGAACATTAATTATAGCAAGTAAAAAAATAATAAACGATGGCTACATAGCCGTATATAAAATATATCTGGCAAGCAAAAAAAAAATTAATTTCAAAATAATTGCATCGGGCTCATAATTCAAAAAAGTTGTTTTGGTCAGTCAAATAATAATTAACACCGAACATGTTCCTCTTATCGACATTTATAAAGAACACGAGCCGACGGCAGTTCATAATCTCGCGCGCAAAGGTAGCCTTCTGGAAAAAATCGAGGCGATCGGGCGCAGACTAATTAAAGGGAGGCTCACAACTGCACTAACTTTGCTACTACCGAAGATCGCTGAGCCCTGATTGAGCAGAGTTCAAAGAAAAAATCACTGCTTCAGAAATCTAAAGATAAAGCTCTGCATCGGTTAAGCGCTTAAATTACTTAATATTTTTAAAAATTGATATGTTCCTAAATTGTATTATTTATTAGTATATATAAACAAGCATATATTTTTGTGTTCCTAAACTGCGTCCTCCAAATAAACGATTTTATCTCAATTCACAAACATTTATTTGTGCATTTTTATCCTTTAATTTTACTTAATACTAACTATACTCAATAAATACACTGAATTGAATACTGCAGTAAAAATTATTTGAAAAGAAAAACATACATTTATGCAATTATGTTATACGTGTTTACAAAGTAAACATCTGTTCATTTAAAAATAGAATATAAAATATTAGAAGCATTTTATACATATCAAGTAATTATTCTACGATCTTTTACAGGCTTTAACGAGTACTTTTTCTTTTTCAGTCTTATAAAACTACAATGTTTCATTTAAGTACTTCAACTTTTTCTAAGAAAAGATCTATATCACATTTTATTTAATAAAAAGAGAATGAAGGTTTAACGTATCTCTTCTATTTAGAGTAATACTCTAATAAGTTAGTTTTTTAAATAAACCTACTTTCTAATAAAAAGAAACTAAAAAGTGATATTTCACAACGTACATGTAATTATAAATGGAAAATCATGCATCAAATGAGTCTTTTTGACTATTTTCTCATTTCAATTTCATTTAATTATTATTTAACTTAAGATAAAAAATCTTAAACTGTACTCTTCAATTCCAACAAATCATAGCTGGTTTAAACTACGTTAGGTTGATTTGGATTTGGGTTTTGATTTGGATTTCTTAAATCATCAATTTCTTGACGCGATTGGTCTAAAGCCGCAGCAAGATTTTCTATCTGAGCCAGATAATTTTTTTCAGCTTCACGCGTCTCTAAAATTTCAGTATTTAACATATCTGATTGAAGCTTGTAGGCAGTGATTTCGTTTTCCTGTTGAATAAATGTTAAAAAAAAAATTAAATTGATTATTTTATCACGATTAACTGAATTAACAACAATTTAATACTGATTTTAAGAAATAACTTTACTTGATCTTTTAAAACGGAAATTTTATAACGTAGATTTTGAACAAGTTCCTGAGAACGGTTTAGCTGCCCTTTAACTTTCTTCAGTTCTGCAGATGATGCCTCAAATTTCTCTTCCAAAGTAACATTATGGTTACGTTCAGTGGTTTCATTTTGTTTTAAATTTGCGATCGTTTGTTTAAGTGCTGTAATTTCACCCCACAATTTTCGATTTTTTTTATTCAAGTCCATCTTGTCTTCTAATAATCCGGATTTTTCAGCTTTTAGTAATTCCCACTGTTCCCGAATTTGTTCTTTTTCTTTTTCAATTTCGAATCTTTCATCTACTAATTTTCTTTTTTCTACATCAATAAGTTTTCTGTCTTCAAACAAGCATTTTTCGATTTCTGCAAAATTAATCGTGGCTCTTTCTGACCGATTATTCACTAAATTATTTTTTACAATTTCTATTTGATCCATAAAATTGCTGTATTTTGACACTACTTTTAAATACTCTTTTTGAACGTGCATAGTCGTTCTTTCATCTCTAAGGCTTTGCAGTTGATCAGTAATTAACATTTGATTGTAGTTGAAAATTGTATCTTGGATTTTCTGATTAGTAAATGCACCATTTGAAACTTGAGCATTTTTGACAATTTCTATTATCTTACTGCATTCTTCTGGAATGTCTTTCACAATTGTAGAACGAGCACAAGTTTCGACAAAGCATTTAACGATTGTGTACAGTTTTTCCTTAACCATATTTACATTTTCATCATTTGATTGGCCGTCTAGACAATTAAATTGTGACGTTTCTCCATCCGGCATGCAATTCTACAAATTTATAATGAATTTAAAAACATAAAACGACAAATTAACATTATATTTACTTACTATCTCTTCAAATTCTTGTATTTTTTGCTCTAATGCAAATATGATTTCTGTAATATATTTTTTTTCAAAATCTTTTTTACATTTATCATTAATTACAGTCATAAAATCTGAATTTTTTGGTGATTCAAGTTCATCTTTTAATGCTTTCACTTCTTCGTGACTCTTTTTTAATTGTTCAGTAAATTGACACAATTCTTGTTCATGCTTGTTTTGCATTTCTTGCAACTTGAATTGAACTTGTGAATAATTAGAATTTGCAGTAGCTAATTCATGTTTTAAGGATTTAATTTTTAACTGTAATTCTAACTCCTTCTCTGCGTCTTCTTCTGTTTCAGTGTCTTCTTCACTATCATTTTCTATTATTTCATCTAAATACCATTCACTTGGATTTGAAACTTTAGGTTGTGAATTTGAACATTCTACATAGTTCGAAAAATTGCCGCCGTTTGATTGTTTAGAACTGATAACTTCCTGCAATTGCAAAATTTAAATATAATACAAAAATTAAATCGAATTATTAATTAAACGATAATTAAATAATTAAAACTTCCGTATACTCACTTGTAAGTGTTCATCTTCATCTTTTTGTTGTTTCAGTATTTCTTTAATTTCAGAAAATTGATTACTATAATTTGAACAAATTTCTATAATTTCTTTCGTTAAAATTGCAACTGTATTAAATCGATTTCTAATAAATTCATTTTTCTTAAACACAATACTTTTTAGTTTTGCATTTTCTAATAATGCGTATTCTAATTTTTCCTCAATTTCGTTGAATGCCGACGAAGAGGCATTCTGCTGCCGTGATAAAATATTTAAAAAATTTTAGGAAAAGTTCGTAAATGCATTTTTCTTAAGCTATAACTTGAAAACATACCGAAATTGTGCTTTTCTGCTCATCGTCGTCGTCAACCACCGAAACATTTTGCTCAGTTTCTTCCTTGATTTTATTTAATACTATAGACGGTTCGCCGTTATTAAGATCAGGTTCATTTTGCACTTCATTTTCGTGCAATTCAGGTTCTTCAACAAGTTTTTGCTCCAGTATAGGATCTACAGATTGTATCATTGACTTCACATTTTCTTCTTTTACATTTGATACAATACTCCATTGTGTTTTGTCATTCGAAGGATCGATCGATATATCTTTATTTGTCATCGTAATCTTGCAAAAATATCTTTGATAAGAAGTTTGAAAGAGTAAAAGTTTTGATTTTTATGTTTATTTCTACAGAGCTACCATTTTTTAAATTTATCAAAATATTAAAAATAAAAGTTTTTATTAAATTTTTAGAATTTCTCAAACTTTTATTAAAACAACTTACGCCGAAAAAAAGTTTAGACTCTTGATTTTGTAAACGAATTACATTACCCAAAATTTTATGTTTGTAATAATTTTGAGTGTAAGGGAAAAAGACTATGTTTAAATAATTGTAAAGCCAAGATTAAATTAGTCTTAGCAACAACTACGCGAATTTCAAGGTAACTATCACAAGATTGAAATTTTAACAATGAATTACATCAGAATAAATCACATTTTTCATCGGAGCTCTGTACGCTTTTACTGCAAAAGAACTACTGGCGTCTTTTACAGACGAAACTTTACCGGCTCATTATCTGTCGTGACTCACACAAGGACTGTTGCATTACATTTTGATGGTGTTCGTAGTTTTTGTTCAACCGAATATGTAATCTGAGCTAACAGATAAAATACAAGATTCTTTAAAGAGAAAGTACTATTGCAAAAAATAAAAATACAAGATTCTTTAAACACAAAGTACTATTGCGAAAAATGGTAAAAAGATTTAGCGGAAGGTAGCGATCTTATAAAAATATTCGGAAATTATTTATCGTTTGATATTCCGTTAGAAATAATAATAGTTATACTATTATATTTACATACAGACGAAACGTTAAAGTAAACATTGTTTTTGTAAAGTAGGGCAAGTATTTTTAAATTATTTTATATTTTATAAAATTTATGTCGCTTTTTTATTGTAGCATCGTTCGTTAAAATTATAATACCTAACAGAAGATTTTTCCACAACGTTTTTGATTGCATTATAAGAATAACGATTTGAAAATGAATTTTGAAAAAATTTGCACACAAATAAAATAGAAAATTCAAGGTTTCTTTCATTACTAATTTTAACCTGCGCAATTTAACTTTAAGAATTTTATAGACAGTCTTTTTAAAGTACATAGAAGTTTCCTGCATTATCAACCGACGAGAATAACATATCGAATTTTTAATTTTTTGCAATTTCTTTATTACTCCATTTCTTTATAAGTTAGGTTTCAAACTTTAAGTGTTAGTGCCTATGTTAGTGTCGGTATGTGAATTTAAAGTAATTGATATAAAATTTAAAAATAAAATTTAAAGATTTTTTCAATATTTTCTTACCGATAGGAATGTCGCCGTAATATACGACAATCACTCTTTTATTTCTATTCTTCCTATTCTTTCCTATAGAAAAAAACAAATCACGTCCACGAAAGTAACAATATTATTGTCAAAAAACTGAAGTTCAGTAATCTCGCGTTTACAAGGATAAGCTAACCTGTTAAAAAAAAAATAGCTTTCTTATTTTCAATTTATAAAACAAAGTAAGACAAACCTTCCTTCTCCTGCTACTCCTTCTAGGCATCGCGTCCTATTTACCAATATAAATAAAGTACAGAACGGCCAACTCGTAGAATCTCGTTTGACGTTTCCGTCTAGGGTTCCATACTCGAGACGCAGTCCTTGGAGATCTTCGAGTATCCAACACGTGCACGAGAGGGAGAACTAACGTATCTTCTTACCAATTGTACTTATAACAAGTTGCGAGCACTTTCGACGCCGTATTTTTTCGCTAGTCGTCGAGAAACTTGCGACTAAAACAGCGCGAACCCTCGATCAAAACAAAGAACCGCGGAATCAAGATCACGCAGCCGGCGGCTGCCATAACAAAACTTAATGCACCGTCGTCTGCTTGGCGCTGGCCGAAGAGTCCGTTAAAGATGAATATAAACAGTGCGGGGAGATGGTTAGTGTCTCTGTCGTATCGCAACCTTTTTCGCTTTGTGTTCAAGATTGTGCTGCCTTATCTTCAAGTTTCATTTGGCATTTAACAAAGTAGTCTGTGCTCGAACAGAAATTTAGCTGAATTACTTTCTGTAACAGAAATATATATATATTCGTTACTGTTGAAAATTTCGTGCACTAACAAGTTTACTTACCGAGTATAAAAGCTATTTTCCGCAACGCTTAAAACTGAGTAATACAATAAACGTCAAAGTCGGCCGATAAATAACAGGAGTCCTCGCACTGACCCCTGGCTCTGGCGGTTGGCCACGGAAAAAGTTAATAATGGCAGGTGCGACGTCTGGCAAAAATCGCGGCGGCGCGCCGTCGATAATAACTCGACGCGGAAGGAGAAAGAGAGAGAGAGAGAGAGAGAGCGGCCTCTCACGATGCGGACGAGCAGATAAAGCCGCCGATGGATTGATTAGATAGATCGCGCACGACGCGCGCACTCGCGGCCCCAAATGGATCAGGCCCCCGAAACTGTTACGAAGACGCACTTGTTTACAGTCCCCGTGCAAATCGATCGCGTCGTTAGTCTGTTTTTTTTTTCTCCCTTTCGAAGCGGGAGCCTTTTACGAGTATTGGATTTAAATTGCGCTGCCGTGGGAGGGAGAAGGGCTAACGAGTTTGCCCGCATTCCGCGAGTCGCGCACCCGTCGCACGGATAGATACAAAGGAGCGTGCATAATAATATTTCGCGCTCGGTGTATTCGCCCACTCGCATACTCGGGCGCTTAGTCGACTGCAGGGAGATTTTGATGTGCTTTCACCAGGTTGCCCGGAACGTGGGCAAGGAGTGCTTTTAGGATCGAATTGCGATCGTTTTGTTTTATCTTACGAAGATGCAATTTTATGTAAGTAGTGATAAGGATTAATTTAAGTAGTGTTTAATAATTAGAACGCATTCTCACTTACGAATTACAATCGTAAATGCTTCAATTAAAAATAACGAAGGAAAAAATTGCGCGAAATTTACGGAAATTTAAGTTATACGTTTTACTTTTTTAATCTAATTATTGCGATTAGGATTTAAAATATTTCAATATAAAATTATAAAAAATCGTACACAATTATTCAAGATAAAATCAAGTTATTAGAATAGATTGAAAAGGAGGAGCATCTGATAAAGATTATAATGTAAAATTTTCAATCGACGTTGACCAACAATTTTTCATCGGCACTCACATCAAACAATTTATCTTATTTGTTTTATAGTATCGATCAAACATTCATCTAGAACCTTTTTCTAAGTATTATTTACAAACCAATTATTCTACTTAATTAAACTTGAATTTAAAATAAAAATTGACAGAAATCTCGAGGCATTGATTAAAAATCTAAACTATTCCTTTAAAGAACGGCATTGAAAATATTTCAAAACCTATTTGCATGTTTTAACGCTTCATCAATCAAAAGAAACAGCCGAGAAGCAGCCTACACCGATTCGACTCCAGTAATTTTATCAGAAATCAGCCTCAAAAAAAAAAGGCGTAATATAAAGGCGCGGAGCACCTGCATCCATCAAATATCTACAATCAATTGATCCGCGCATCCACCGAATCGCGTAGAGATCATACAATCGAGCCGCGCGCGCTGCAGGCCGGCGAGCCGCGCTTTCTCTCTCTCTCGCATAATGGATCACGAACTGGCGCGCGAAACGCACGAACAAACTCGGCGCGAATATATATATCGATATCGCGCGGCCGTCGTCCGCGCGGGCAAACACGTCTAGTCATTCTCGCGGGTGCGTCACCTCGCACGAATCACGTAGCTTAGCTTCCATCAGAGCTCCATCAGGTTCCAGGCTGCAATCTGCATAATTCCCCCGGCGAGAGAGAGAGAGCTGAACATCGCGCTATGCAGCGGCAGCTAAGAGCCGTACACGGAACGGGTGAATGCATGTGTGTGCGAAACCCGACCCCCTCGAGGGCTTTCGGCTTGGCTCTATCCTCCTCGTCTCGGGAGGGACGTTATTACCGGACAAAGTGAATGCGTTTCGAGGCTGCGTGTATAGCAGAGCCGGGCAATGACTGCGGTCTTGGAAATTGGCTGGCCAGGGCCCCGAAAAGGACGGCAGCCCGCTCGCGGCGATATTCCGGATCACGAAAACTGGCGCGCGGCACGGCTCCCTGTGTGTGTTATGCGGAGCTGCGAGCGAGGCAGTATCCTACCGAAATGGCCAGCGGCCACGAGCTGTGCTCGGCCCACTGAAATTATCGGCTGCCATCGGTCCCGAGATAACTTCTCCAGCGGTATCTCTTCCTCGCCTTCTCTTTGCGAGCTTCTCCTGCTTCCATTTGCTCCATCGCGTGACGCGGCTTTTCTTACCCCGCTGCAACTCCGACTGCCTTCGCTGCAGGTTTTTTTAAATGACTGAACTTTGCTCGTGGACGAATCTATGTGCGAATCGAGCATTTAGGCTTGTTTTTCGAAAGATTATGTTCGAGAATTCCGAAGAACGACGGTGTGAAATTGAGGCAAGTGCAAGCTTAAAAACTTCCTCCTATTAATATTTATATACGATATCTTCTTTTCTGTCCTATTTCAAAGTTACTCCCCAAAATGGCGTCCAATTAAGGTCGTCGCCTCGCTTCTCGAGCAAACTCCCGTTGAACAGCGCGGAGCATTAAGTCGATTTTTCAATCACATTAAGATGCTTATCGACGGAAGGAATTAAGTGCCGAATCTGGTCTGCGGGCAGCTCGTGTCCGTTATTACTTACAAGACAGAGTCACGAGAGTCGCTCGAGCACGCGAGGTTAGGTTGCCCCGTTGCCTCTCGAGTGGCTCGCGTCTCCTGCGCACACGCGCACGTGTCAGTCCAACCCGGCGGAAAAGAGACACTAACTCTGCACTTTCTCAGCGAAGTTACAGCGGGCGAAGACACGGTCGTCTCGAGAGCCGCGCCGTATAAGAACGAGAGGAGGAAGAAGACGGCACGAGGCTGAAAGTCGAGTAAACAGCGTGCAGACAGGCAGCAGCCTCCGATGTTTGCAGTGCTACACGGTGAGCCAGAGAGAGAACCTCCCCTCGCCTCCAGGAAACTTCTCTCTCTCTCTCTCTTTCTCTGTGGCTCGCGTGTATGCAGGCTGCACACAAAGAGATAGCCGGGCGCGCGGGGAGAGAAGCGGCTTCCACAAATCGCCGGCAAATATTGACTGCCGGAGTTTTCAGCTAGAGGGCTCGCCTCGCCCACTACGCGCGCGGAGAGATATGCTTGCGCGGCGTTTTCCTCTCCTCTCTCTCTCTCTCTCTCTCGTTCTCCTTTGCTTTCTCCCTTAGAGCTCCTCCGCGCGGACAACGGTAAGACTGGCCACTTCCTCGTTCCTTGGCAGCGGGGGCCGGAGGCCGCGCGCGAGTGCTTGTCTAGGTCGTCGGGCAGGCGGCCTTTTTTTCGGCCTCTTATTTTTCTTTGCTCTTCTTCGCAGACTCCTCTCTCTCGCTCTTGCTAATTTCGCGCGCCCGCTGCTGCTGCTGCTCTGCTGTGTCTGTCCTCCTGGATCTTGGCATTGATATTCGACGAGGTGGCCCGCTGTCTTTTCGTGACGGTCCTACCAAGCGTTTTAGGACGTGACTGTTGGGTTCGAGCTGCTTTCTTCTCTCGAGTGGAGAGGGCCTTTGCTAAGTTTCAATTTGTTGACAAAGAAATTAGCGATAGGGCAATGTTAGGGGAACAAATTAAATACTGCCGGACGGAAGGCACTGTTTCTTTGCATTTTTTACGTGACGCTCAATCGATATAACTCGTTGAGTTATTTAAAATTTAAACAGTTAAATTGTATGTCTTGCTAATTCAGCAATTCATTTAATTTACTTTTTACTTAAAAACTAAGTGGATTTTAATTAGAGGATTCTTCTTAGAAATCTGTTTTTATTTATCTGTAATACCTTCTTTTGAAAGATCGTAATTATTTTAATGAAATAGCATCGCGTCTTTAATTACGGCAATCTTGTAGCAAAATATAAAATACAAAATGTAAAAAAGTCTAAATATTATCTAGATTATATATTGTTTAGCAGTTTATGTGAAATTCCAGCTTAATTAGTTTAATGATGGCTGAATTCTCATCAGTATCGACATTTTTTAATAACGAAAGTTCACGTGAACCGAAGTCAAGAATTAATTAATAATGAGATAAAAGAGCATCATTGATGGCTTATTCGCTGACATGGTTTACATAGATTGAGAAAGTATTTTTTAATGAATTATCTAGTATAATAGGAGACAAGACATTTTCAGCTTTCTTCTTCTAATCGATTCGTGGAAATACTGAATGGCAGACTTCCTGCAAAACTTAAATTTTTTATTGTACTTTTATTTTTATCCAGTAATGATATATATATACTGGAAACAAATGGTTTTCTTAATCAAAGCCATTTTATAGTTAATAATAATTTAACTATCACGAAAAAAATTCTCATTGTCAGTTCGTTAGGTACCCCTGACTATCCCTTGATTCGACCTCAGCCATCCGCGAGTCTATTTCGCACAGTATAAGTCCTCTTTTTCTTGAGTTGCAATCCTACCCAGTCGTTTCTTTCTGTCTGTACACAAACAGTCAACGTCCTTAAAACTGCGTGTCCGCGGACATAGACGCAAACTCGAACAAGATTGTCGTTAATAATGAAGCCGAACGGAGCAAGCGACAAATGCGCGCCATCGATCGTAACAGCCTCATCTCCCGTCCCGGGCCGAAAATCCGAAGCACGCCTTGGACGAGCGGGGCTCCCCCAGTCATCCTCGGCATGCGCTCTCGGCGCTTTCTTTTTCCCCGCGAGCCGCGGCGTGTATATACCTCTCCTCCTCTGTACATATCCCCCGTTCCGCAACGCCCAGGAAGTCGTAATGACCCGCCGTGGGAAGCTCCGGACAAAGAGAGGACTGCTCTCTCGCGCGCGCGACCGCATTGCGGAAAAAGAGGAGTCGGAGCGAGCGGCGGCCGGGGGGGGAGGAAGGCATAAGCGCGCGCGCGCCCGAGATGTGGCGCTAAGCGAACACGGTGGTCGTGCCGCTGCGGGACACCGAGCACATGCCGCGAGAGAGAGCTTTTATCTGAGATGGCATTTTTTCGCGGGAGAGAGAAAGGCAGGATTAGCAGGTGCCGCGGGGTTAAAGTCGCTAAGGAGAATCCGCCGATTTCTTTGTGGGATATTGGACTTTGCGATTAGTGAGCTGAAGCCGAGGTTGGGGGATATTTGTTTCGTTTGCTTTTTCAATCTTAAAATATTGTTTTCTTCGAAGTACATTTTGTCGTTACATCATTCATTTTTCGAAAATAATCTGCGTTTCTGCATGTATATATGTATTGCGCAAAAAACAAACGTGATTTCCTGGATTTTTTAAATTTTATAAATGGCACCTTCTGCCTTGCGTCAAGTGCATAACTCGGTTCTTTTTCAAGTAATTATTGAGGTTCGCGTCCACGAAACTTCCGAGAGAAACGTTACCATTTTCATTTGTAAGGAAAATTACAGAGCGGACCACACACGCAGTCTGTTATTATAACGACAGCCGATGGATCTTAAAGTCATTTGCAGCTAAATGCTTCCTTTTAAGCACTTTGCGCATTTTTTTAAATCGGATATTTATCAATAATATCCGACGAAAAAGAACTGCAGTTCTCTCCGCAAAATTTTTATTTCATATAAGTACACTTTCTCGGAAACGTTTCACACCTGCAGGTGCTTCATTAAATACTCGGAATTGATTTTCTCGTCCCAATGAAATCAATTTTCTTTAATTTACGTATTTTTTTAACTCACTTTAAATTGCATGCATTTACTTTTACTTTATTTTTGTTCGTAATTCAAAGAAGTCCAAGCAGCACAATGTTTTCTTTGCCGCTTTCAAGAATAATTAAAATTCATTCGAACAAAAACGTAAAATATATATATATTCAAATTTCTGTGTTTTCTCGGCTCGAGGTTTTTCTCGAAAAGGATCTATTTTTATACAAAACGCGTGCAAACAAAGAATATAGAGAAATAAGGTTAAGAGCAATCTCGTGTCCAAGTTGACGGTTCGCCAACAGTATACGCCTTTCCTGCTTTACTTTCTATTCTGAAGTTTAAATGATCAAGTAGCCATTAGTACAGTAGGGTGAGATAAGACCTCTCTTATATTTTGATTGATCGGAATCTCCCTGCGACGTTTATACTCAATCCTCTTCTTGTACAATATTAGCCCCATACATTGCTTAGTAATTTAAATTAGCAAATATTATAAAAAGCTATTTTTTATGCCTTTATGCTTGTCGATAGTATTTAATGAAATTGTTTTTCTGTTTTAGGTAAGTCAATGTTTTTGCGGTAACATGCTTTTACCAGAAAAATAGTAAGTTAATACTTTAATAATTTGTCGAATATATTTTGAAAATAATAATGCTGATAAAACGATATGATTAAGTTTGTAAATACATTTTCATCGATAACAATCTAACCATGGTGAATATTAAACATTCCCATGGGCATATACGGCATGACAACTCTATAGATAAGCCATGAATAATGCGAAATTATCGAAAAAATAGTTAAAATAATAATATGTATATAATTAGAGCCAAAGATTTATGGGCTTTTGTCTAATTTACATTTTGTAATAACTAGTTCAGAATTATTTATTAACTTTACTAAACTTATTTATTTTGCATCCTTGCGCGCTTAAGATGCATTGAAAAATAGTATTCAAACATATGCTTAAGCTCATCTTGAATTTAAAAATCATAAGCTTGTAATGACAGGAAATAAAGAAATTCATACAATAAATCATCCGGCGGAAGATTTTCAAACCAATTTGTACATCCGATTCTTTTGATGTTTTTTAACCATTTGGCACTTCAAATTGCAGTTATACGTTTAGTAGTCCCTAACTGTTCATCTTTTATAATCGCAGTCATAAATATTCCTGATTCTGAAAGCCACAAAGTCCTCGATCGGCGAACTGTTTTGAAGCATCCCATATAACGCTATCCTCTTTTTCTCCGAGAAATTCTTCAATCACAATAACGATGACTCTTCGGGCAATCAAGCTGAAAAAACGTGTACATTCTTACTTACACTGGAGATTACCTTGTAATCTACTATACCACTAAAAGTTAATTGTCGTGACTAAGCAAAATACAAATAATGGATTTTCATCCTTTGTTCGTAATTCAATTATTGAATTAAGGAAAGCAGAATCCTAACCTTTTTTATTCTATAAAAACCGTCGATTCCGATGAATCATTTATCAAGATCGAAACGATTCGTCCCGAGAAGAAAAAGCTACACATAATTCTCAAAGAAGTCCTTCGACTTTGAAAAGCCAAAGTACTCTTTCAGCTACGAAGAAGCTTACTCAATAGAGAAAGCTCTTTAATTTCCAACCCATCGGCATCGACGTTTATTAAGCGATCCTCTCGCAGCGCGGCTGAAATAAACAAATCCTCGACGAGAGAGCGGAATGTATCAATCCGCTTCAATTACAAGATTATCTCCCGGCCGTTGCGAGCGAACTCGCATTCACACCTCCGCCGCGGCTTGTGTTTTATATATTCCTCGCGCAGGCGCATATATATACGCTCCTCGCGTGCATATTTGTCACTGTCGTTTCGCCCCGGAGAGAGAGAGAGAGGGGGAGAAAAGCAAAAGCCCACGAGAGAGAAGACGCGAGTGCCGTCTATGATTGCGCTCTTGAGCGTAAGTGCCGGCGCACAAAGCCGAGCTTCGTTAGCGGCGACGCTCGGCGACGCGGCGCTTTAACAATTTGATCCTGGCTCGAGTTAAGGGGGCCGCCACCGCCGGACCCGCATACCACCTGTTCAAGGCTCGAGCGCCCGCGGAAAGAGAGAAAGACGCTGCCGCTGCTGCTGCTGTTGCCGCCGCTGCTGCCTTGCAGGCTTTGTGCCCCGACGGTGGAAGGAGGAACGAAGAGATGAGGAACGGCGCACTGCTGCACGGATATGTGCGTGCAAGGGATATGTGCGGCCGAGTGTTGGTTCTTCCTTCTTCCGTTCTCAGATTTTGTTGATGATTTTTTTTTTCTTTTTTGTTTTTTTATTGTGGGAAGGCACGTGGGAAAGGGGTGCTTTCTTCGAGGACAGAGAGAATTTTGGCTTTGGAATTCTTGATGAAGCTTTAAGTAGTTCAAAGAAGCAGGCAGGCAAATTGTTGCAGAAGAAACTTCTGGGTCGTTATTCGCAAAGAGGAGGTGAAAGTATTAATGTATGCAAATTTAATAACCAAAATTTTAGTTCGACAGGCCAGATGAATCGATATCATGATTTATTTTTGAACTTATGCATATTTAATGTTACCGCCGCATATCGATTTTACATTTTTGAGACTGTACGGATTAGTGGCATGATAAATTTAAAATTTTTCCATGATTCATTTAATAGTACAAAGGGCTGAAAGCTAGCCGAAATTTTGACGCAAATATAAAAATATTACGTGTATGGATTAATACAATTTATTACTTGAAAATATGTAAAAAAGTTTTACACGAGTATTTTTGCAAAATACCCATCATACATTCATCAGAATAGAAGTAAACAACTACACATTTTATAAAATTTTTATCATTTATGATATGTAGCTTTCCTGAACTTTATTGAACAACTCAGATCAAACAGGCAAACATTTCACATATTTATCTCCATTAACGCCAGGAGCCGTTTTTCTCCAGCGCCAACACCGAGACTTTTGTTTTACGGTTATTTTAACCGACATGCAGCACGAAAAAACAGTAGCCGCAAATAAAAAACCGAAGACTGCGGCTAAATGCAAGATTAAAGAGCTCTGCTTCGGCAAAAGTGTTGAAGCCTCGGCTTTTTCCCATATTTTCCATCTAAAGATCCCCCAGACCTCATCAGCGCTCGGCTTTAATGAGAGAGGAATGATTCGATGTGCGAAATGAGAATACCAGGTGGTACGAAGCGACGAGCGTCTGGGAATAGTTCTCCGACTTCTTTCTCTATCTCTCTCTCTCTCGTCGCGGAAAACGAAATGTGCACTTATGCCAGCTTGTGATTATGATACGTGAAGAAACTCCCATTGCAATCGGCGCGAGGAACCAGTAGCCCCGACGCTTACGTTATACCTCTCGCCGACGGGTCTCCGCGGCGGAAATTGCATTCCGGAAAGGCGCCTCCTCGTACATCGGCGTCTGCCTCGTATCAACGCACCGCGCCGTACTTGGCTATTCGGAAAAATCGCGAGTCCGTAATGCGTAATTGCGGGTAAGAGCATATACGTTTTCTGATTTAGCTGGCTGCTCTTTTTTTTGCGTAATATGTAGTTAATGCAGAAAGATGCAGATGCGTAGTTGAATTCGAAGCAGCGAGGCTAGTTTTCTGCTAATTAAATTACGATTACGTTAAATTAGTAACTTTGTTCCATCGTGAAAACCGTTATTTATCGCAAACTTGAATGTATCGAGGCAGAGGACGACGTGTATTAAATTCAAATTTTTGCGGCTTCCCAAGAATATTAATTGATATTCAGAAGAGGAATATTTATAAGCTAGAAGAGTTGATAGTTGGAAGAGCGTCAAAATTATAGCGTTATTGCGGATTCAATCTTTGAAATTTGAACTTTTATGATACGCGGAATCTATTCAATTCAAACCATATACCTACATTCTCACATCAATTTTAGCGGAAGGGTATCGTGTGAATTAGTGAAGTAAGCGTTATAAATTCTAGAATTTTATAGATACTTGACAGTAATCTTGATGAAATAAGGGTTGAATTAATTTATAAAACAGTACACTGAGAGAATTGTTAGAAAAATTTATCATACAGTATAGTAAAATTCCTTACAAAGTATAGTAATTTTTTTGGTTTTGACAATCTGTGGTGGCTTTACTCGACAGTATGGTAATTTTTACATTATTTGTAATTTTTACTATATTTCTTCTCTCAGTGTATTCTTGCAAATTTAAAATTTTTAATTTAAGCAAAGTACTTGAGTGTAAAAGAAAAATTATATTTTCAAGTAGACAAATATTTGTTTTCAAACAAAAAAAGGTACAAAATTTTACGCAGTAACACTATTCATCATCCTAAATTAAAATATCCATAGACAATTAGTGAGCGAAACCTGTTTGGACAAGCAAAGAACCGATCTGTCAAATCGGTTACAATTTACAAGATCCTCAGTCCCGATTAGTCGGTGAAAGAGAATCTTAGTGTCACTTCGGATTCAACGCAACAAGTGTCAAGCTATCTCTTGTTCTCCGCTCGCTGTCTTACAAAATGTATAAATCCATTGAGATAAAAAGAACTCTTTAAATCCTAGTCCAGAGGTTTCTTGCCTCCGCGAGGAGCGAAGCTTTTAAAGTAGCCGCCACAAAGAGATTTAATACCATTGCAACAAGTGAACGTGACCGTTTTATTTATGAAGTAAATTCTTGGGAATAATTTAAAGCGATTTGAAACAGTTTGTTGGGCTGTTTCAAAACCTGCAAACTTGTAATTATTCGTCACTTTCTTATCAACTTTTGTTGGTAGTAAAATTTTTGCTATTTACTAATCGTTACAAGAAATCTGTTCTCCCCTCTCCACCATTTTAGCCTCTATATACCTTCCCCATACGAAAGCCAATCATTTCAATCCGAACCGCTAACTACCTGGAAGCTCTCATCGTCAGAATGCCAACATATATAATACGCGAATAAATAGCTCCGTAACGCGACGCTCATCACCCCGACGGGGGCGGGCTTGTTGCTCTTCGGTTACGTAAAAAGCCCCGGCGGCAATTTCGCGCTCGTCCGATCGCGGGTATGTATCGTGGCCCCGCGCGTAAATTCGCCGGCGCACAAAGCCCATCAACACGTGGGCGCGCGTGACTAATGCGAATCATGGGAGCCGGCTGCGTGTAAACGACAGACGTGCCGATCGCGCTAAGTGCGCCTCCGACGTGTGTATGAATTACACGAGCCGGCGATGAATTGTTATAGGAAGCTAAACGCCCGTAATGAACGTTTTCGAGCGCGGGACTGCAAGCCTTTTATCGATCTCTCTCTCTCTCCCTCTCACTTCTGCAGCCGAGTGTCTCGGCTCTGTTGCGTGCTTCTCCGGGGAATCGGCGTTGGTCGCGCGCGAGGAGAGTAGAATGAAATTTTACCGGTTTTATATACTCGCGTCGCGCTTTTTTATTCGCGGGGGACACCGATCAATTCTCGGCCGGAGAGAATGTGCCTTTAATGCGCTTCTTATTTGTCGATTGATCATCGACTTTCATGAGGATTGCACGGCTGATTGTCGTGTGCTCGGTTCTGTGCCGCTTTGCGAGGTGCGATTGTTATGGTATTGGAAAGCAGAGGTTCTTGCTGCTTCTTTCTGTGTATAAAGACTCTTAATTTGCCGAGAAATTGTCTTGTAATTAATCTGACAAAAAATTAAGGTAACGGAAATTTTCCGCTTTTTATCTACATCGCAGGATAATTAGCCGAATTAAGGCCCTAACAAAATAAATAATTGAACATTTTTTGCCGATTAAGGCATATAACTTCTTACGTACCAGCGAGGTATTCCTCTTCTAAGAATCGAGTCAATTAAAACTTGGAAAACTCAAGAGTTCAACAATTCCTCGCAATCGTTTCTGAATCATCGTTAGCCAAATCCTCCTTTATCCGCAAGTTCGCTCTCTCGGCCGTTCCGTAAGCTATTAATAAACTTACAACAACAGTTAAGCCATTAGGCGATGCCGAATCAAGAGCCCTCTCTCTCTCTCTCCCGGAAACTCGGAAACTGCGGTGTGCAAGTGTAGCCGAAGAACGAGGAGCCGCGCGGCGCTGCAGCTCCCTCAGGAGCTCTCTCTCTCTCCTCCTGGCTCGCGGAGAATCGAAATCTCGCGGGTGCTAAAGCTCAACGCCGCCGCCGCCGCCGCGGTGATTCGATAGCGGCGTCCGCCTCCGGGGAGCCTTTGGCTATTAGCGCGAATCTACCTGAGCGATATATTCATGCGGGCTCGGCGCGCATTTGCAGTTCGGCGCGGCGGCGGCGGCCCGACGAGCGATTTAATATTAATAGCGGCCCCGTAAACCGATGCCGTCGTCCGCCAGCCTCCGGGCACATCTCTTCCCGACGAGCGAAGCCTCCTAGATCTCTCTCTCTCTCCTGGCTCTTATCTTCCTCGCACCTTCCTCTGCTCTCTCGCTCGCTCTCCTATACATGTGTATACCTACGTGCGACGGTGCGTCCTTCGGGCTGGAAAATAAGAGGAGGGACCCGATAAAAGAACCAGTCGGAGAGAGAGGAGCGTCGGATGGAGAAATAGAAAATGCAGAAAATGAGGAAGCTGATGAGAAATGCGAAAACTATCTTGCGAGAGGAGCCCAGGGAGAGAAGGGCAGTGGAGATATAACCGATGTGGAGATTCTCGTCTAAGTGTGCGAGGATTATTTTAAAGGAGAATGATAATGCGTATCGGCGGATTAAATTGAAAGTGTATAGTTATTTGGATAACAGGATTAAAGTTACGTGAATTTATTTGGTAGAAAAATATTAAAAATCGCTACCGGATTACGTGAATGGAGGAAAGAAAGTTTCGCGCTCGAGTGATATTTATTTCAGTTTAAATGCGGCAATATTATTCAAGTTTTTTTTTATGCTCGGAATGATATAAAGACAAGTTTGCCGATAAAAAGGCAGGCGGACTCAGTAATTTCCAACAAGATGTAAAAGTATCCACCGTTCTAAAACTGTTTAGCGATATAAAACGTCTTATCTTTACAGGAAGCTAAAAAATGGACGTGTAAATGAGGTAAAATCAAAGAACTTTCAATGTTACTATTGCGGAAAATATATAACGGGAATAAAACTACCGATATTTTCAACTATATTTATAAACATGAAAAGCAATCAAAACTTTGTAATTAAAAGGCATTCTCACGTCGTTAAAAATTCGCGCGCTTAATCAGGAATATAATTAATTCTCTATCCTCGCCGAGGCTAATAAAAAAGAAAACCTCCAACAACGTCCGAATAAATAATTGAAAACCAGAAGAAATTCCAATAAAGCACTAACCACTATCGGACAATACAAAGTAGCATTTAATTCACTTATTGCATCTAATTAAGGCAGGCCGGGTAAGAAAATCGGTAGAATGAAAGAACGAGAGAATGAGCTTGGGAAAGAGACGGAGAGATATTACGGCGGGAGGATGACGGAGCGAAAAAGACTCGAGTGCGAAGAAGACGGAGAGAGAGAGAGAGAGAGAGAGGAGCCTTAAGGTCCAGTTTCTCCTCTTAGCATCCAGCTTATATATATATACACACACGAAAACACGCAGCAGCTCGTATTAGAAATGCATGGAGATGCGACGGCAGTTACATCTAGCCGAGGGGCTGCCGGCGCAGCTTTTTCCTCCGACTTCCGATTGCCTTAAAACTCGAGCGTAACTAGACTGTCTAATTGCGATCGTCAAGTTTTTCGTCCCCACGAAATTGTGCCGCGTAAAATAGTTAAGTAGGAAGCAGTTAACAAGCCGCGCTTTATTGTCTATTTGAAAGTAGCCTGGTAATAAATGCCTGGGCAGGACAAGCGGCCGTAGATTGCCACAGTATGCTAATTCGCTTTCCTGCTAAAAAGCATAAGTGCCTTACAATAAAATACGGTAGGAATTTATGATAGGAGCGAGAGAGGAATTTTTCATAGGATCTAGCCTGCGGTTACAGACACCTTTTTAATCGCTCAAGGAGCCGGGATTCTTTTCTTCTTTCTTTTTTTTTTTTTTTCTTTTTCCGAAGGCCGGCAAAAAATTGATTTCCTTTAAATTGCGCCTAATAAACTGCTATTTTGATCCCGGCTTTCCGAGGGAAAAGAGGAGAAAAGGAGGCGAAACGGGAAAAGGGTAAGTCGAATGATTGCGGGGCAATGCGAAATTGCGCTTTAATGTGTGTTATTGAAATACTGCTATGGAGGAGCCAAAAGAAGAAACGAAGGAGAAGTGCGAGCATCTGCGAAATGTTTGACTTCAAGCAAATTGCAGGAATGCCGGTGTTAACAAAACGCAAGAGAAAATCTGGCGAGCGAAGTACCTGCGAAGATAATGCGAGATCTCATTGCTGTTTTCAATATCTGGCCTCGAAGATATCGAGCAAATTGGAGAAAAGTTTATAAGGGCGATTATTAATACTTTTAAGATCTTTATCGGAGACAGACAGTTTTAAGAAGAAATACCTTACCGTATCGCAACATCTATAATATATTTTATTTGAAAGTGAATCTATACTTTAATGTTGCTGAAACGTTGGCTAGAATGATCGATCGCTGATCATAAAGAATATCTTATAAGTAGCTCAGTCGATCTTATCACCTTATTACATAAAGTACAAATTGAAAGACACATTTTTTTTAGCAACTATGTCTAGCTTTTTTATGCTACAAATTTTTTATTCGCAGATCTTGATTTAAATAGTTTTTTTATCCTTACGGAACGAGTGATATTTCTTTTGTACACGCGTTTATATTAATGTACATACATATTCACTCTCTAGTTATCGAGGACATTTTACAACAATCAAATCGCAGATGTTAACGTTTATTTAACACGTTATAAAGCCGCTCAAGGCGCGCATCTCGGAAAGTTATCATCTCTCCAACGCAGAACTACCAAGTAAAGATATTTTTAATAGCACAAAAGTTTATTGCGCCATCTTTTACTCCATCCTCGCGATCTCAGCGTAAAATGTAGTCGTCCTCCAGCGGCTAAAGGACCTTCCTCGGCCGACCGCCGTCCACAGTCGGTTATTCGCTTCATTAAGTACCTTAAATTCGACAAGTCCGAAAAATACGACTCGGGGCTTGGAGCGGCGGCGGGGGCGAGAGAGAGAGAGAGCCGAAAAGGAACACGGCGGAGATAATGCGCATCTGGAGCGACGAGCAAGACACTTAAAGTAGCATTTAGCGCGCGCAGCGAGAGAACACGGCCGCGCGCGCATAGTAGGATCGGCCGTTGGCTGGCTGCGGGGCCCTACTCGTCAGTCCCCCCCCCTCCACCCCGACGGGCCCACCGCCTTTCTCCCTCCTCTCTCGTTTCTTCGACGCCGACTCGCGGCCGCCGCCGCCGCCGCCGCTGCTTCAGTATCGACTTCGAGCGCGAGAGAGATATACGTTCACCTGTGCGACCGGAGGAATTCCCGGGGCCTTTTCGGGGCCCTACCACCAGGCGGAATCGATGTTTTTGTGCTGTGTGTTTTTTGCCGCGTGAAACAAGCCTGTTTTTTTTTTTACTTGCCCTGTGAGTGTGCCTCGGGGAGTTCGTTACGAGGACGATTAGTTATTTCGTTCGGGTGGCTTCCTTTGATTGTTACCGCGAGTGCCGGCTGATTGAGGCGGGATTTCATCTCGGCGCTTCAGCAATTGGAAGCAGAAATAATTACATCGGCCGCGACAATGGCGATTTCGCCGCGTCGCGAGGTGGATCGTTTTCGAAGGGGGTTGAAAGCGGGACCGAGGAGTTTTATCGCGATCGGCGAAAAAACGGGAAGGTCGAGCAATTCGGTGAATGAATTCAGATTCGCGCGGACTTGAATCGCATTTGAATCGCAAATCGCGGGAAAGCAATATAATGCGAGAATACAAGAATATTCCACTAATTTACGCGAGAAAAAAAATAACCGAGGAAATAATGCGCCGGGCTTCCGGTAAAAGCTCGCCGCAAAAAGATCAATCCGCTTGTCTCTAATATCTAGTTTGCAGGTTTTATTTACATTCGCAGCAAAGAACAAGTGACGGAAAATTTAAATAATTACCGAAAAAAGTCCTATGAATATTTCAACGCGAAACTGTATCTTCTTTCCAAAACGACATGTAAATGCACCTGAAGTATTAATGTCTCTCGCGGCTAATGCCGCGATATCTGAGGAATTTGCAAAAGATAACTTTAAAATTTAATTTTATAATCTCTCAGTTATCCGTAATGCAGTTTATGGATTATCGATTTTAAATCAAAATTCGAAGAACAAAACGTTCGCTTGCAAATGCGACGGCGCGCGTAAAAGCTACTTTCAAAGAATAGCATCGCGTCTCTCGAATCGAATTATCAAAGTGCATAAACGTTTCCCACGGAATATTTAGCGAATGAACTCGTTTCAAAAGGCTGTCCATACATTAATTCATAAATTACCCGATGTTAGCATAATGTAATCATCCGCAAACAAAGTAGTTCCTACAAAGTTTTCGTCCTCCAGCCCCGGAGCTCTCTAACCTTTTTAAAAAATCCGGAAAGAAGATACTCTTTGCAGAATTTATCGTCTATTAAAACTTTTACGCCCGCATAAAAACCGAAAACGTTCGCCGAAGTTCGACCAGCTTATATATTCGTAGTCCCCAATGAACGTCCTCTAAATTTTCGCCTCCGTAAAAAGGCCCTGAAAAAAAAACCGCGAAATGCAATTAAACATCAATCCCGTCCCGCGTCGTCGACAAAGAGCCCCGTGTCGGAAAAGCGCACTCCGTCCCTCGGCGTAAAAATCCCGCGTGACGCATCCATAAGCGCTTATAAAGGGAGAAGGAGACGCAGGCTGCGGCTCGACGGTGTTCTGGATCGGCGGTGGTGCAGCGATCGAGCCAGTTTTTCGCGCGTCCCACGTACTTGCACGCGCATACCTTCCTCGTCCTACACGCGTAGCGTAGAGGAGAGAGAGAGAGACTCGCTCTCTTTCCCTCTCTCTCGCTCGGCGGATCTAATGAATCACGGGGGCTGCTCGCGACAAAAATACAAACGAGTCGCGCTCGGCGATGGGTTCGTTTACACGCGAACGACACGCTCCTCGATAGGATCGCAGAGAGCCCCCCGAACGAACGAATCAATCGATCCTCTGATTTATCGGGAGCCATTAGGCCCCTCGAGGAGCTTAATGGAATTACACAGCCCCAAAGCTCCTCGTGCTCCGCCTGGAGAGGAGACGCGCGACGAGAAAGAGAGAGACCGGTTGTTTTTTTTTCTCTTCGTTTTCCAGTTTTCAAGAGCACATTTTTTCGTCCGACCGTGGAAACTGTTCTAGTTTACGGCTTCATAAATTGCCGGGCGTGTATAACTATAAAGTTGCGCGGCGGCGATATATACCGGAAAAGACGGACGGGATTTCTGGGATGATCGCGGGGATCGCCGAGTGAAACTTGAATTTAATGGAGTGGAAGAGTGCTTTTTTAGGGAGGAAACGAAACCTACTTACGTACCGTTGCCAATATAACGCTGCTCGAGGTCTTCCTTTTGCCGAGGATTTTTAACGAAGTTGCTTTACGGCGGAAAAAGAGGCCGGTTGCGGGCCGCGTGTCGTTGACGTTTTTTTTTCCATCGATAATAATCGTTTTGCATCGATTACCGCGTCTGACGCAATTGAGTAGTTTTTTTTTTTGTTTAGTTAAACAAGATGTAAAGCTGGATTTTTCTAATCAAAGTTTGTCATTTGCGCTCTAACAGTTTCCGCGGCGTTAACTGTAGAGGCGAGGTTGCTCAAATCTCTATTACTTCAAAATCAGCTATAAACCGCAACCTATACACTTCCGCGACGGGCCAGCAATCTCTTCCGGTTCGCGAGCAAAACGGGGAAAAAAAAAGAAAAACCGAAATTCCTCTCCGAGTAAGAAAATACACCGTCTCTCTCGGCGCGCGTCTCAGCTTCTCTCCCCGAGCGCCGCGCGCACGGTGTGTGCAGAATCCTAAAATTCTTCATTTACCTCTTAGAGCCTGGCTGTCCTTCCTCTCCGCCTCGGCAGCCTCGCGGAAGAGTATAAATCTACTTCGGAGTGTGAGCGCGCGCGCGTGCGCCCGCGTGTGCGTGCACGCACGCGAATAACCCCTTTCGAAAATGGCGCGGCGACGGCAGCAAAATCAGCGGCGGCAGCGGCGGCGGCAGCAGCAGCAGCAACGGCAGCGGCGGCAGCGGCAGCAGTGCCAGGAGCGAGGAGGATGGCTTTCACGGATGGACGAGCGGCGTGCGAACTCGTCCGGTGCAGTGCCGCGGCCGTGAAGTGCGAGAGCGGAAATATCGCGCGTGTACATGTGTGTACATTCTCTCTCTCTCTCGGCGGCGTTTTTTCATCAAATTATGGAGTGAGCTCTCCGCGCTCCGGGGAATCTGGAAGAAACGAGAAGCGACGACGACGACGACGAGCTCGGCCCGTTTTTGCGGCTCGTTTGCGCGCCCCGCGCGAGGAGGAGCCAGCCAAGAGGAAAAGTGAAGCCGCTGCCGCGGCTCGTTTCCGAGCGAAACCGAGCGAGGAGGAGTAGTGGCGCAGGAGCCGCCATGCTTTCACGAGTAATTTTCTTCTGGATTAATTAACCGCGCGAAAGAGGCGCTGAGCGGTTCGTCGTGTGCCGCTGATTTTGAGAGCGAGTTTGCACCGCCGTGTCGGACTGCACTTTCGATGCGCGCTCGGGATCGCGAAGGGTTGCGCGAGATCGGTTCGTTCATCAAGGCCGATGCAGCGGTAAAGTTATTTATTAGACGGTTAATAAGCGTGAAAAGTAACAGGGCTTTTTACTTTTAAATCGCTCGTAACGATTGAAGGAAGGCGGAAAAAACTCGCTCTCGAAAGCAATTTTTTTCTTTTATAATTAATTACTAAAAGGAGAGATTTTTTTCATTAGCGTTATAATGCGCTGCAACGGTAACGAGCCACTTTTGTGCTCAATGTTATAAGTTATTCTTCAAAGCAACATTTATTTATTGACGAATCCCGAGAAACGACATAAGCAATGTTTGCCTTTGCCCGCGACGACACTTAATTCCGAAGGTAAATTGAACGTGACAGAAAAATTTAAGAAAGTCCGAAGCGGTGTCGACGCGGAGTCACAAGTGCTCCTCAAACAACGCTGCATGTTGTTTTAGGATCTTAAGACTTACCAAATTGGTAAAACACACAAGCCGTAAAACTCGGGAAAAATGTCAACACAGAAGTTCTTGGTCCGCGGACTTTCGCAGCCTTTAAGAGTACACTTTTGCATAAAAATACACGAAACTTTGCAACTGGAAAGGACGCATTAATGCGCGGAAAACGCTTTACTAAATTCTCGCGCGAAATTAAAAGCGCGCTTATAAATCGCAATCATCCGCCCGGTAATTTCCATAAAATTCCTATCAATGCAAATAACCGATAGATTTTTCCTCGCCGCGCCGTTATAAATAATTTATAACGGTGATCCCCCGTCTCTTTTATTAAAACCCGCTTACACGCATCGGGGGGAGGAAGCGCCGATTCTCCGCTTTGCTTTTCTCTCGACGCGCCCGAAGAAAAACCTCGCTGCCCGCGATGACTGGCTGCTTTCGTCCGCTGTACCTTCGTCCCTCCGAGACGCGCGCGATATCATTTAGCAGTCAGAAACGCGTTTGGATTCTCTCGCGATCCTGCGAGATGCGAGATAAACACCCAGGGCCCCCCCGCCCGATCTATTAATTCGCGGTATCCTGCTCCGGAAAAAAGAAAGGGATAAAATCGTCTGAAAATTAATCGGCCAGAAGTGCGAAGATCCCATCTCTCCGCGATCTTATCTCCGGCGAGACTCTCGCGGGTAAGCGAATAAGTGTAACAACGAGAGAGGACGCGGCCCGATAAGGGAGCAGGCGAGATAAAGCTCTCGGATAAAGGGATGCGCGCGCGACGATAAAGCATTCGCAAATTGAATGATGAAACGGGGGAAAAAAGAGGAGAAAAAGGATCGACTCGCCGCGGACTGCAGATAAGCGAGTGAAGTTGTATCTGCGTATGGGGAACAGATCGCGATGCGATGTAGAATCGAGCTTTGGAATAGCGAGCGGGGAACGGAGGCGGGGGAAGAGGGGATATATTATTTATCAAAGTATTAGTTATCGGAGATGCGCCGATTTCTTTCGTTCGGGTACTGGTTCTGTAATTGTGCCTAAGTAATTTCAGTGCTCGGTTGTAAAGAGAGGAGTTGTTAAAACAGCTCTATTACTTGGGCAGAAATTGTATCATTTATAACGCGCGTTTAAAAATTTAATAAATATCGATAAATTCGAGATAATCGATATTTTCCTATTAGATAGCAATGCAATCAAGCGTTCTTTTAAGCATCGATGTAACGATATTTAGACTGAGAAAAAAATTTATTGAAATCAAAGAAAGCTTCATTGCGGGCAATCGGTTGAATATTTTTTTGATTCAAAGAAAACATTCTTTAATTCAAAAAACCCCTTTTTAATGAAAAGAAAGTTGCTTTAAAAAAAGAAATTTTTCATTAAAAAGGAGATTCTTTGAATTAAAAAACGTTTTCTTTGAATCAAAAAATTATTTAACCGATTGCCCGCAATGAAGCTTTCTTTGATTTCAAGAAAGTTTTTCTCAGTGTAGATGAAAACATATCCGGAAGATTCCCTATTAAATATTGAATACAAACTGCCAGATATCTGTTAGCACTATCAGTTTTTCTCCCAAGCAAGCAATTCTTACTCTTGAATTTCAATTTCCTCTGAAAAGAAATGCTAATCTTATTAGCCATCCAGCTTCGCGCATCTTTAAACCATTGAAAACCTCCAGTTTTAAGGAAACGAACGTTTTCAAAAATCTCTCATTGATTTCTAAAGTATTTATGCGCCAATCGAGCCTTCCGACACTTGAATAGAAAAATCCATAATCCATCCTCGAAATGTAAAGTACTCCCAGTCGAAAAGGACAAAGACGCGTCCTCCAGAGGCAATAGACTTCGGCACCTCGAACGACGACACGCCGAAAGAAAGAACGTAACGGCTTCGTGGAAACTGAAAATCCATATGGATGCGCCTTCACATAAAGCATCTCGGCGCGTATATCCCACGGAATTTGTTCGCGCGCAGGTGATATAGGTAGCATTCCTCCTCTTTCGGCCGTTTCGATTGTATCTCAGCCGGCGGACGATGCCTCTTAACGCGCGCGCGGACTGCTGGAATATTTTATTAGATATCCGGCCGAAAGTCAATTACGATAAATCTGGAGGCCGGAGGATAAACCATTTTCCTGACCGCCGCCGCGGCCCTGCTGATGGGCTTTTTTAATTGCGTGAATTACCGGCCGAGCGCGTCGAGCACCGATTTCCTTGTAGCGTTAGGTAGGAAGGGAAATTTTGTGCCTGGTGCGCTTGCTATTGATACAAATCAAAATGAATATTAATTGAAAAGCTGGTGTAAGTGGGGAGGAGAACATTGGTTTGGATCGCGCAAGATTGGAATTCGAAAAGGATGGGATTTTTTTGATGAGCATCGGAGTCTTGTGGAAAAGTTTTATGATTCATGTATTTTTTATGAACCTTGTATAGTTCTTTATCAACAAAATGAACTTTTTTTTGTTATGATAAATGTATGGTTTTAAAAATTGAGAAAAATTACATAATATTCTAAATTATTTTTAATTATCTCATTACACAAATCATTGGGTTACGGTACGATGTTATTAATCAAAATTTCTTGATGATTCTATTAACGTTCTCCACAAAATTTACTAATTAATTTCATTTATTGGACATTTATTACTGTAATCAAAACCTTTGTTGACGCAAATTACACGAAACTCCACTGATTTATATTTATAACCCAAATGTCATGCACAAATAATTATCGTCAATAATAATCCTAATATTCACTCGATTCGCAGCGGCGCAATGCATCCTCGCCAGAAAAATCCAAAGCCACGAAAGCGCGGTACCGCGAAAAAATCTCACTTCGAAGCGAAAATCAGCCTCGCGGAACAACACGGCGAAAACCGAAAACAATGGAGCGCTCGGCGGGGAGAGAAAATCGGTCCGGCCGCAATAAATAAAAGCAATTACAAAGCTCGCGGGCGCTGAGATATCGCTCCGAGGAAGCTCGCAACTTCGGCGCGGCCGCCTCGCGTCGGGGAGCGAAAGAGAGAAAAGATGAAGATAATCGGTGGGCATCGTCTGCCGGGACCAACAAGAATGTGCCGCGGAGAACCGCAGGGATAATCCGAGGCGAGCTTAATTAACCGCCTCGGCGCGGCTGCTGCCGCTGCCGCGCGCTGCGCCGTATTGCCGCACGTGGAAACGAGCGCGCGTGCGCACTGCGCAGCCGAAGAAAATCTCTCTCTCTCTCTCTCGCTCGCTCGCGAGAATGATGCCCGGGGATTGTACGTATATATGTGTATAACGCGCATCAATTGCGCCGCTGGGCTCGAAAAACGAGCGCACTCCACTTAGGCTTTAATAGAAAACAAGGAAAATTATTATACCCACTCGCGCTCGGATCTTATTGGATTTTTTGCGGGACCGCGCCGCTCTCTCTCTCTCTCTCTCTCCCTCTGACGCCGCCCCTTAATCGTTTTATTTACATGCTTGACGAGATCGCCGGCGAGAGCTTCTCTCTCTTTCTCTCTTTTATTTTCGGCTGCGAGCTGCTGATTTATCTTGGGGGTAGCGGTGGTTAGCGACGCGAATTTTTTATACGCGTATATCCTTGGATTTCGAAGATCAAATAATATTGCTGAGCATTCGTTTTCGAGAAGAGGGAATTAGGGACGCGCGGAGTGCCGCGCCGTTTCGGTTTCTTTGAAAGTTCGAAATATTCGAAAATTGGCTGTTCCTCGTATTCGCCTGATCAAGGTTGCGGTTAGCCACCGGGTTCGCGCCTATAATCACCTGTAATTTGGCTCTTCATAGAATACTTTTCCAGATTTCTGTTGATTTACGCAATTGGAAGTTGAATTTTTACTAAAGCGACACTCGGTTGATTTAGCAGCTCAAAATTTTTAACAATTTTTATAAAATATAGTAAAGCATAGTACAGCAATAGTAAACTAGATTATCAAGAAATTCGTATGCACTTTCTATATCAGACTAGCCATCACAATCGATCTCCGAATAAAATCAAGCTCAAGAACACGTTAAAACAATAGGAATGTAACGGGTTCCCAAGTTAAGTAACCCTCGCTGGCAAGTCCGAACTTTCGCCGAAAGCCAATAAAATCCGTGCTTAATGCGTTTCCAGGTAAAACTCGCTCCAGTCGTCGGTCCCTCAATTCTTCATCTGCTCCGGCACTTGCTTGCGCTTCGCGATAAAAAGAAATTGCAGAGGGCCCCGGCCGGAAGATAATCGCTCCGTAATGATAGTGCCCGGCCCCTCGGGAAAGGATTCAAGGTCGCGTCGCGCGCGCCGCCGTCGAACAATGAAATCCTGCCGCGCGTTCCGCAAAAAAGGAACGTTGGCCCCTTCCTTCTCCGCGCGCGAAACACGCCGCGAAAGATGGAGGATATATTTTTCGCGAAAAGCGCGCTTTGCACCGACGTGGAAGAAAAAGGACGCGCGCCGAGAGTAAATAGAGGTAGCTTTGGCAATTTGTAGACGGACGTAAGAAAGCTTCCTTTCTGCCGAGGGACAGGGAGGGGGGGGGCTCGGTTTTTCTGCTTTATTGCATTGCTGCATTCTGTTGGTTTATACCTTATTGCCCGGCAGTCGAAGTACCGCGAGTTCGATTTCAAATTGATCGTCTAAGAAAATACGAGATTTCGCCGCTGGCTCTTCAAGGGACGAGTAATGAATTTGTAATTCGTGACAAAAGAAGAGCTGATACAACCTTTCTTCCGTGTTATCACAATCTTTCGAAACAAAAAGCGAGAACTGTATAGAAAATGTCTTTGATTTCCACATTCATCAGGAGTCCAAGCCAATCCCGAGGGTTCTCCGACTTCCCGAAAAAAAAAAACCTAGAACGCCGGGCAAAAAGCAAACACCGGCCTCGCATCAATAATCAATATTCCCAGAAAATCGCGCGGTCTTTACGCTCGGTAAATGTCCTTTGCCGCCTTGCTCTCGATTAGCCTTTTTTTCTTTCGTTCCGTCCTCTCTCCCCGCAAGTAGCACTTACGCGTCCCCGAACGATAGAGTCCTTCGATTTTCTCAAGCACTCTCTCCCCCTTAATAAATAGCATTATCTCTCGCCGGCACACCGTACCATCCCGCTCTCTCTCTCCCCGTCTCGATCTATCGATTTATCTATCCATCTCTCGGCGTTCCAGCCGCGCGCCGCGTCGATCTTCCGTTCTCCGAACGGTGACGCGGAATAAAAGATCGGGGCCTTAATAACAGCCCGAGAGAGAGAGAGAGAGAGAGACCTTATCTCCGTCTCTCTCTCTCGGCGCGCGCCATCTTGTCTCTCCGCGGCTCGGCCGTATTAAAACGTTAATCTCCGCTCTCTACTACCGGTTATACATACAGATCGGCTCCTCCCTGTCCGTCCTCTTTCTCCATCCTCTCTCGCTCTTTTCCCAAAGGCTACTCTCCGAGAGAGAGAGAGAGAGAGAGAGAGAGAGCGGAGAGTGGTAGGGATCGCGTGACCGCCGAGGATCGAACTACCCGTGCCGATGGTATATAGTCCGGGCGATATTCCTCAACTTTTCACGACGGACGCTGTCGCTCCGAATGGGGGCAGCGTAATTTAGCGCATGCACCAGCGTTTTATGAGCGATATCCCCTCGGCTTTCCTCGCCCGGCAGACTCCTTTATTATTATTTACTTTTCTGAAGGTATATATGGCCTTTGGAGCTATTTTATAATGGGATTCCTCGAAAGTCGAGAGGGAAAAATGGGAGTGACGCAAGACGCATTCTAATCACGTAAACGCTGGCATTCTTCGGTTTTCCAAGCTGCATACATATATACACTGCATTGACCAGTCAGTGGGTTTTTGCCGCGGCGCGGAGAGTAAAATGACTACCGAACGGCTATCGGGAATTCCACGGCTCGATTAATTTCAACCTCGGAGAACGAGTCGCCGCAGTCACTCGGAGGAATGGGACTTTTTAATAAGCTCGAACCTTCGGTGCAGCGTTTGCGCAACAAGTCGACGTACTCCCGAACGGTACACCGATCCGTTCGGGGCACGCCCGAAACTTAATGGACTCAGCTTCGCTGGCCGCTGTACTTCTGGATACTTACAAGTCGAGGGGAATGCGTAACCAGCGGTGCACGAAGAACCGACGCGCTTCCGTGAGTTCCGTTTAGGTGCCTAATTGTTCCCTCCGTGAGAAACGAGCTCCCGAGTAGCTCCCCCCCTTTTTTTTTAATACCGCTTGACTTTTTTCCAAGAAAGCTCGCTCGCTTAAAGCACTTTGTTGCATAAGTGGGTCTTCTCGGATTTTCAAAATTCATGCTTTCTTCGGAAAGAAGCTTTATCCGTTTATGTTTTCTCGGAGGGCTTGTTTTAAGATTGGAATTCCTTTCTGACCAAACAAGTGACTTTGCCGGGTACTTGTTTATCTAATGAGAGGCTGATTGCACGTAAAGCAGAATATTATCCAACAAGACTATGATGAAATACCTCAATAAGTAGAGCGCATCGATCTTTCACTTTGATACGAGAGATAAGACACCATTAAAAGTAATGATCATCTTGGGAAAAGGCTTTCTTTGATAGTAAAATATCGATTATTATTAATCACCGCGCTTTAATTATGTTCATATTGGCGCTAAATTAAAATAAACAAAGAAATTAAACGGGGCGTTTGCTTATACAATAAATCTAATTCAATCTCCATCTCGGTCGTTATCGCCTTACGCATTCCTTCAACAATTTCCATCGGGCAAAAATCAATTTCGTACTTTTTTCCCATAAAATTTAATTCGGAAAGAACTCCCCTAACGATATCGTAAAAAACGCCGCTTCGAATCTCGCGTGAAGTATTGCGTTACCGAGAGAGAGAGAGAGAGAGAGAGAGAGCCCTTCGCGATCGGAAAAGGCGATAAGACGTCGCGGGGAGAGATCGAAGCTCGAAATTGTTTTTCGTCGACTGGTAAATCCAGCTTTGTAAAACTCCCGAGCCGCCGCGCCGTAATATCGAAAAATGCAGCGGCAGCGGCCGGCCGGAGATTTTTCAAATTTACCCAACGATAACGATCAGCTAATCAAGCGGACATTGGGGCTCTCGCGCAGATAGCAAAATCATCATCATCTCCGACTCCCTGCCCCTTTCTCCCATTCGTTCATCATCGAAAATGAAGCGCAAAAAGAAAAGTGCCCCGCTCAATTATATTACCGGAGCAATAAAGGCCGCGGGATTAAACAAATAAAAGAAGGCGGATGGAAACTCTCTCGGGGCTCTCTCGGAGAGCTCGGCCGAGAGGCATCGCCGCGCGGAATGCCGGAAGTTTGAAATCCTCGGCGCAGTGGTGGAAAATGCGCGGAGTTAAGGATCGCCGGCTCGGATTAGAGCAGTGCATTAAGGCCGGAGTAAGAAAAGCGGGTACACACGCAGACGTCGGGAGGAGCGCGTGAAAAAATTCGCCCCCGAGAGCGCACCGATTGCTATCTCTCGCGGCAATTACGAGATGTCGATAAAAGAAAAAAAAAACGGCTGATGTAACCGAGAAAAAATGATTAATTGTTTCGGCGTTTCTTGGGGGGAGGATAAAAAGGACGGGACTGACTTTACTTACGGAATTAAGTGCCGTTTCTAATGCTATTGTTCTCGGCTTAATGGCGTAATTTCTGCTAATGCTTGGTACTTACGGTTAGGATTTTACTTGAATTTAGTGCCTTTTTTGTGGGAGTTGTAAAGTTTAAGCGTCAAATAATATTAAGACGCGTTAACACTTTCGACTGCAATGTCTATCTATTTGTATAATGGGTCAATTTTTTGCTGCCTATGAAGTAGCGAGCTAATTTTAAAGGCTTGAAAAGTGCACACTCCAGCATTGCGATGGCGTATTTGCGAAAAAATCTCTCCTTTTGGTAATGTAGCTTTACAAACACTGCGAAAAATTCGCAATTCGTTAAAATATTTAAGTAGTTATAAACTTTTAATAGGTTTTATAATATTTTTGATTAAATGTGATATTTGCGTTTTGGTAGTTTTCTTTAAGTGCAAACTGCAGGTTTATAACTACTGAATAATCGAACAAAGTGTATAGCCTCGTGCTAAGCATTCTCTTACAATTGTATTCACAGAACGGATTCTCAAGCCAGAAACCAAAGCCTTGAATTTCGCCAAAAATTCTTACCAATTTAGTGTAGTGCAAACGAAACGGTGCATTGTCAAAAAATACTAAAACAAGTGCGCGATTGCGTGAACAACCGAAGAACCATCGAGCATCCAGTGACTGTGCGAAAAACCAATGAAAATGACGGTCGAAACCCCGAGCACCGCCGCTCCCGGCAAGCAAGACAACGTCGGCAGCCAAGAGTCGAAAAAGAGCGGCGGCAGCAAGGCGATGGACACGATAATGTCGAGCCTGGCCCTGAAGCGGCGAACCTCCGGAGTGTTCGGCTCGAAGCGGTGGTGGACGCCGAGCTGCTGGGCGTCGCGCAGCCACCAGGAGGCGTACCTGCGCAAGCTCTACTCCCGCAAGTACGCGAACGGGGTGTCGAATCCGGCGCTGAGCACGAACGACGAGAGCCCGGCGAACGGCGACGCGAGCGACTGCAGCGCCAGCAGTCCCTGGAAGCCGCAGGGCTACGACCTGCCGCCGACCGAGGAGCACTACCTGGACGCCTTCCTGAGAACCAGGACCGAGAGCGAGTGCCCGGCTCTGTCGACGCCCAGGGCCAGTCCGACCGAGAAGTGCGTCGAGTTTTTGAGCAGGAACGAGGCGAGGTCGCGGGACTGCATAGTGGATATTCACCACGAACAGCAGCCGACGCAGCAGCAGCAGCCGCAGCAGCAGCAACAGCAGCAGAAGGAACAGCAGGGGATTCTTAAAGCGACGGAACGGAATTTCGATAGTATTCTCAGGAATTCGCTGGGGAATGCCGCGGCTGAGTAAGTTTACAATGATAAATAAACTTTTCGTTCTTAGCTTTTTGCCAGTTCTCGAGGTTATCTGCAGATTGGGAATGATTAATTTTATTTGGTTATTGTAAAGATCGTTGTAAAATAAACGAAGAATGTTTTGGAAGCTGCGCTCTGCTGCTGCAGGTTAAGTCTTGCAATATACGGCTATTTCTACTGTTAGCTATTTAGACACGATGCTAGTATTTCTTATCATTTCTTATTACGAATATAACTACATTTTCTCTAGAAATTTTATTTAAATTTTCTTTTGGAATTCGGTCTAACTGTTTCATTAAGTAATAAATAGTTTTTACAACTTACCAAAGTTAATCTAAATTGTGTACAAAGTATATTTAAATAGCGTACTTGTGGTTTAAAAATTTAAACTTATTCCGCACTACGCAAATACTAATTACACATTGAATTTCAGTTTTTTAACATTTTTCACTTAATCGTGAGAAATACTTTTAAGTCGAACTAAAAAAGTTACCTCATTATAAACTACAATGTACTTCTATAACCATTGACCATTTAAGTAGCTCATTCACTCTTTCAAGTTATATATACGTAACTCGTTTAAGATTCCCTTTTGTTCTCGACTTCCCTCTTTCCTTTACGATCGTCTAATTTGTTTCAATAAATAAAGAATAAAAACCCACTGCATACTACATTAAACGCATCTTTTCAAGAATTATTTTTAATTCGAAGTACTTTTAAAACGTTTTAAAATTCCTTTCTAGTCTACCTTATCTGCAAATATATATAACTACTGATCGATATACCTATAATTTAACTTGCTGAATATTTATAAATTGTAAATACAATTTAAAACGAAAGTGCTGTTACGTATATCAAACTCAATCAAACTGAACGAAAGAAATAAATTTTCAGCCCGACCGATCAGTCCTTACACGACAGCGCCGCTCGAGAATCCGAAAAAACGAATTCCAGAACAGAAACAGTTACGCTACACTCAAGGAGTGCAACCGAATTAAATCAAATAAATCATCTAATGACGCGGAACCCGCGACGTTCACGGGTTTCCGGCACCGCTTATACTCGGCAATTAATGAAGCGTAAGAACGCGCGCAAGGCAGCTCAATCGAAAAGGAGCGTACGAAAATATATTTCATCCGCTTAATTTATGCGGCTGAAAAGCGTTATACAGAGCCGAGATAAACATCGCGTGCTCGCCGCGAGGACCGAAATCCAGCTTTTCCTCGCTTTGCTCGAGTTTTAACGCCGATTATATTAATGAGGCGCATTACTCATTGAATTCTATTGAAATTTCAATTAATCATCGCTTTTATTTTGCAATTGAAGCCAGAACCGGGAGCACCAGAACCGGTTCGCACCTCACAAAGAAATATTAATTGCATTGATATCTTTCGCGGGAAGTTTTTCATTTCGTTAAAGAATCGATATGCCTTTCTTATTCTTCTCGTTCGAACGGACGAGCCATTTAAAACGGGAATTTACGAAAATATTTGGCCGCGGCTCGAATGCTCCCGGTTTGAGTGCGCGTCTTCTCCAATAACAAATCAAACAAGAGTGTTTGGATTAACCCACTAATGCTCTCCATCAATCATTTTCGAGTGTACTACAGCTGTCTGAACGCTGGAGCCACTTGTTTGGAAAACTCGAGGGCGCACCCGAGTACGATTAGCTTTTACGAACCAAAAACAGGTGTTTTTTTTTTTTTTAACAAGCAGCCATTTTTAGCGAGCGTACAATATTTTTTTCAATTATTTATGGAATTTCAGAAAAGTTTTAAAATCGCGTCGACGTATAAATCACTATCATAAACCAGAATTTATAGAAACATTAATCTTTCTCTCGCGCGCGGATAAAGTGAGAGATCGCTTTAGTTTTATTAGAAATTTAACTATCAAATTAATTGTGGGAAATTTATGGTCTAACGGTGACGAATTGAATATCATAACTAGATATAGAAATATGCCGGGCACCAGTTAACTATAGTTTAGGATTCAATTGTTACACCTGGAGAATCAATCATTTATTTACAGCAATTATATCCTACTTCTTTAGCCCACTATAAAACCCGTTTGAAATTCACCGAAAATTCACTTTCACATTATTTTGAGGCGCAGTAAATTTAAGCACCTTTTGCGTACAGAAATTTACTACCTATCAAGCCCGAAAATTAAATCGCCCACTGAAATTTTTATCGCGCCAATTTCAAAGTAACACATTCCACGGTGCCCAACAAATTTCCGCCAATTAAATGAAGCAGCCCGCATTTCCATAAACACGCGGCAGCGGCAGCAGCAGCACGGAGTAGATCAATAACACTCTCGGCACAATAACGTCCGCCTATCGGCTCGGCAATTCCGCGGAAATAAAATAAACTAGAAACCTCGGCGCATAAATCCGAATTCAATGGGCCCATTCGTCCTATTACACATAACAATCGGAATAAAGGACTCCCTCTCTCTCTCCCTCTCGCAATAATCGCGCTCGCACATAATGACTCCGAGTGCATCGCGCACAGAGGAGGCCTCCCCCCTGGAAAGGTGTTGCCAGGCGTCGCCTGAATAACCGTCCTAAGCGCGCGATCGAGATTCGCGACAGGAAGAGAGAGAGAGAGACGGAGAAAATTATTCGGGCCGTTATGCGGCCGCTATCGGATTTCGATATTTTCAACGCGCGAGAAGCGGCCCCGGCCCCCGATCTCTTTATGTATCTCTCTCTCTTCTTGGCTCCCTTAGCCATTGAGAGGCATCGGCCGATCGCTCTCTCTCGCCTTTTACTGCCCTCCTCCTCCCCCCGCCCCCTGCGGGCATTGTACAAAGGTGCGCACAATGTACACACGCCGGGCGCGCGAGTCGATGCGATCTGATTTCGCGGGAGCCCCGCGAGCGGCCCGCTCGCGGGACCGCCGAGATCTTCCTTCCGAGGGGCTGGGGATATAATGACTTTTTTCCCGAAGCCGCGGGGATTAAAAGCGGGGCTCATCTCTTTGTTTGGCCGCGGAACGGCCGAATAAATTTTAATGACTTTATGCGGTGTGCGGAGCTTCGCTGCCTTGTTTTCGCGGTGTCCGATTCTGCTCTGGATCGCGGAGATCGACGCTGCTGGATCCGAGGAGAGATTTAATTTATCGGGAAGAGGTATGCGGCTTTTTGCGATATTTTTATGCTGGTCTTGCCGATTTATGTGATGGTCATGGGAGCAAGGTTTATGTCGATAATCTCGTTTGATGGGACTCGGAGAATTTTGGGATTTATGAATCCTCTTAAGTGGCTTTTAGCGGCTATCCAAAGATTATGAAAGGATAATAATTATTTGATGGCTTTATAGTTTGCCGTTTTCGTTTTTGTTCAGACTTACTCGCCTTTGTGGAATTCAGAGGGAAACGTAGTAATTGCGATTAAGATAGATTAAGATGGAGTAGTAAGTAGAAAGAGTGTATTAGAAAGATGACGGAGGATGACAGATGGTGGATAATATTTCGCATCTGGCTTAACGTTAAATATTACCTTCGCTTGCGATCTGAAAAAATGTACTTCATCTTGCATTTTTGTTAGAGTTAGCACTAAATGCTATAAGATTACATTTGCTATATCGGCTTATTTGAATTAACGGCTGTACTAAAATGATTAAAACAATAGTAGAATTTTATTTATTGTTTTGTCCTTATTTACTTTCCAGTACCTTCGTATCACAATATTGTATAACTCTTCGATAGGTATATCTGTCATTTTTTTTCTCAATTATCTTCAATCAAGAAAGATAGATTTATAGTTGGGACTAATATAGCCGTAACCCCTTTATTTATACTGGCACGGCACTTGCATAACCCGTTACGGTGTCTAATGTTTCCTCTTTGATTATTTGAATATCCATTCCTAAATCCTAAACAGGAATTTACAATCGCATTTTTCACCTGCCGATGGAAGTAGCAAGCGTCCCACAACCTGTACATTATCTACTTTGTGCCTCTGGAAATTTTATTAAATTGTAATCTTAATTTTATACTTTGCTTATCCAAGCTCGTTTGATAATGCAATTTAGACGCGCCAGATATCTCAAAATTAATGCACGAACCTAATTTCTTAACGCAGTCACAACATCTCTATAAATTACTCAATTAAGGTCACGTTCCGATCGATTCTTTCAACGTTCCATTACCCTTCAACAGAAAATTACCCCCCTTAAAACGCACCTCCTCGTCCGTCGCTCGAACGTCTGTCAAAGAAAAATTTCCGACAAACTCGGAGAGAGCACTGCTCGAAACGACTCCGATGCCGATCGACAAAAGGCAATAAAAAAGGCTGCCAATTATCGACGCGCTTCCATCTGAATATTGAGCTCCACCGGCTCGAAGCTCTCTCCTCGCACCTGCCTCAAAAAGGACGCCAATCGAGTTTTAATTTCCCGCGCGCGCGCCTTTTTGCCCAGAGAGCCGCGCGCGCGTCCCGTGTAGCAATTTGGAGCGCGGACAAAAATGACTAAGTTCCCCAGGGGGGGGAGAGGAGGAGGTATAATTTATCGCGGCGCTTAAGGCCCCGACAAAAAGAAAGACCCGTAATCGGGCCGAAACTCAACTGACCGGTCGTAACGAGGCCTCCGCCCGGGTTGACAAATAAAATTCCGACGATCCTTCCTTTTTTCGGGGCCCCTATATAACGAAGATGGCCGCGCTCCCCCGATGATTTATCGAGCGATGCGCGCGGAAAAGCATTGTTTAAGGTGGAAATCGTTTCCGGCCAATTTGCCGGGGGGAGTTGGCTGGATGCGCGGGAATTCCTTCGGCCATAAATTGTATCGGATGTAATATTCATTTTTTCTCGCCGCGGCGCATATAAAATGTCCCTTTTAAAAAGTTGTAATCAAGGGATGAAGTTTCCATAAATTATTAATAAAGTTGCCGCGGACGTTGTTTACGGCACTATGAAACTTTTTAGTTCTCGGTGCCGCGCGTTTTTAGTTAAAATTTTCAAAATTGGCTTTCTTTCGAGCGTCCTTCCCGTAAGGAGATTAATAGTTGTTTACGAGCGAGGGGAATACTAATTGTCTATAAAATTTCTAAAAATGTGATAAAGAAAGCAATCTTTTGACAATGTTATCCACTATTTACTTTGTAATTTACGGGTTATTAAATGAATTCCTAATTTTTTCATAAACATGAATTTACTACAAAGTAATCTTCGCGTTATCGACTTTAATCTTGCGAATTCGCCATAAAGAAATCGTAAGATGATTGAAAAAAAAAAATCTGATAGTCACGCAAATAACTTTTCACGGATGAAATAATTTCGTGGCTCTCTCGACTAAAACCGACGCAGCGATCAAATATCTACGCAATTAGCACGCAATCTGCTAAATTGCGCTGAGTAAATTCCGCTCGATGCTCAATCATATTGGCTTCACTTCGTGCTGAGCTCGAGAGTACCGTTAAAGAAAATACACATTTCCTGCGTTTATTCTATACGTTGGCTGGTTATTTCTTCAGTTTTTGAAACGCGGATGCGTACTTAATAAATCGCAGCGCAGAACTTGTACGTTTGACTTTGTAATAAATTAAATGCAATATTTCGTAGTACCATTAAATTTCGATATTAATTTTCTCGATAAATAATAAACAATAATAAATAATAAAGTCGTCAACTGATATTCGTCTTCGATGAAATCGAGTTTTTTAATTATAAAGTACAAGTCCAAACTTGCAATGTACAAAGCTCGAGGGAAAAAAAGGGCAATGATTCCTGATTCGCGGCATCGCTCTCCGCAAACGAACATTAGATACACGCTCACTTAGCGACAGACCCATTTTACGCTAAAAACGCTCCATTAAAAGTGGCGACCTTACGACATTCCCCGTGTGTCTGGCGGGCTCCTCTCAACTACAAAGGGTTAACGCGGACTCTCGAGAGCGGCTTCGGCGCGGCGTTCAAAATCCGCGCCGTCGCGGTTCCCTCCTTTGCGAATTACGCTCGACGGGCGTCGGGGCACAGGAAAAAAAAACACACAGAACGGCGCACAGAAGCAGCTTTTTGTCGTATTTGTCTGGGCGACTGTAGGCCTCTCTCTCTCTCTCTCTCTCTTTCCCGGACGCTGCTTTTGAGACGGAATGGGGGCTGTAAAAGCTCGCTTTTATATACCTCGAGCCGTGTCACGGCTCGATGCGCTGAGGGACGATTCTCTCGAAGCGTGTGACTCCTCTCTTGCGCCGGATTAGCAGGAATGCTCGAATTTTTTATTGCGCCTGTCGCCGATCTTCGTTATCCCCCGCGCGCTAGTTAAGCATAATTAAGACTTTTAAAGTAAACAGCCGTGGCGCGAGTTTCACGGAAAATAATAATTATAACGATTACCGCTTTTTTTTTAGAGAGAGAGAAGCCCTCCTCTAAGCGTTATTATATTCCATGAAGCGAGGCGAGTGAAAAAGTTTTAGCATTTATGTCGGGCGTAATTCGTTCATATAACGAACTTTTGCATTCTCCTTTTATAGAGTTTTCGAGCTTTACGTATCCTATATTTCTAGTTAATTGACGATATCTCGTTAAGGTACTCTATAAATGGAAAATGAATTTCCTTGTTCCAAGGGAAGTGCATTATGAATCTCAATTGAAATTTCATTTACATTGAAATGTTAAACAAATCACTATCATAATTGACCGCAATTTTATCCTTTAACCTTTTATTAAAAAATGATCTCTTCGACCGATAATTTCCATCGGTGCATCCATTAGGTGATCATTTAATTTAAAAGAATTGCGGAGCGAGGCGGCAAAGCCCGAACCAGTAAACGAACCCGAGTGATTATTGTATCGATAGGTGCACCGGAAATTATAGAAATTGGATTATTTATCTCCACTTAACAGTAAACGTCGGTCACTCGATCCTGCTATCCTACTTCCACCGTGGCGAAAATTACGACGCCAATACCTCGCTGATGTAAAACTTAATTACCACCTCGGCGTTGCCGTGAAACTGAATTCTGTAAAGAGGAAGCTAAGCGCGGAGAGTCGCGGCGCGGAATTCCGTAAAAATTTTAATATCAAGCGCAATTTCGACGTTTCGAAAAAAAAAGGAAGAAGAAGCGGCCTCTCGTCTCGTAAATATGCGTCGTTTGCACAAACTGCCCCGCGATATTCCGCTCTTCGTTTTTGGCAATTTACCCCTGCTTAATTCCACAATTACGTCGAGTAAGACGGCGAATTAAATAAAAAAAATCGGACGGTCGGAACAAGAGAGCTCGACTGCAGGTAGAGATGCAAGCCAAGTTTCTGTTTAATGTGCAATACCTAGATTTTGATGATGCCGAGAGAAATTCGAAAATAAATTTCAATGAGGCGATCCATTCTAAAAATAGTGTAATAGTCGCCAGTACGCAGAAAATGTGTTTTTTAAACCTGATTTCTTCGAAATGTAACGTTTCAAAATATTTTTTATAAGAAACAAGATAATTTTTGTTAAATTTATAAATGTCATCAAAATACTACTGTAAACACTTTTATAGATACCCAACTCATAAGTTTCCAATATCCATTTGAACCATTGCCCAGCAGTCGAACGCCAATCATCAAAAACGAATAATGCTCGCTTTTATCCGTCACCCGGAAAGCAAGCGACACACTCCACGAATCCACACCGAAAACGCGGAAAAGGGCAAGCCCGCGTTAGGTTTTCGGTATACGGCATCGAAAAATAAAACTCTCGCCGACGAGCGCATACATCCGAAAGTATACCGGCTCGATAAATAAGCCAAGGAGGACATCGATATTCCGTTAAGTCTCCCGCGGCGGCTCGCCGGAGTCGAAAAAATCCCGGGCACGCGATCTTCGCCGCTCTCTCTCTCTCTCTCTCTCTCTCTCTCTCTCTCTCGCTGCCGGTACGCGTATACGGCCGTTATTAATTACGCGTTTTACGGGTGGCTCCTAAGGCCTCTCGCGCCTTAATGAGATCAAGAGAGGGAGGGAGGCGCTCTCCGATGATTTTCTCTCGCTGCAAACGCCGACGGGGCTCTCCCCGGATTCGCTCTCGTTAGACGGCATTGCACGACTGTCGCAATGAGCGTTAGTTATGATTATCCCACTGAGATGATAATTAGCCGGCCTTTTACTTTTTCCTCGTTAAATCCTTCCGATTCGCTAATTTAATATATTGTTACCGTCGCGATAATTTGTTCTCTCGCGCGATTTCAGGTCGGGCGTTGGTTTATTTGGGCTCGAATGGAAATAGAGATTTTCTTCTGGAGGGGGCAGAGGCGTTTATGTTTTACGAATTCATTAATACTTTGTGGGGCACGCTTTCCATGACTGGTAGTGCCAGATTTCACGAGATACGAAAAGATTTTAGCTTCGCCGAAACTTTATGCGGCGATAAGTATCCGGTCGTTGTACAACGTCGCGTAGTTAAACTGATAATTCCGTAATAATAATTCGCATTAACCTATCAAAGTTCGTTAAAGTAAACCGATTTATTTTCACTGCTTTAGCGTGATTGGACACCCATATTTTAAATGTGTAAATTAGACAATTAGTTCAGAAAAAGTAGCGATATAGCGCATGTTTAAACTGTTTTACATTTTTTACCTGTATAAAATACCCTGCAAAATAATTTTGATTTATGTAAGCACCTTAATTTCTTTATTTCTTTTCAATATAGGCTGAGATAAAAAAAAAGTGGGAATTTCCACGTGAACGGCTCCTTTTTTTGCTTACCTTTGAATTTCTCACGATTTAAAAAGAAAGTATTTCATTCCAATAAATAAAATTATCTTGAAAAAGCCTCTTGTCGTTGCGACCATTTATTTCTTCGTAAATCGAAGCGGTGAGCGGCTTTCTCGTCTGACGATAAGATATATTTAAGGTGCATTCTAACAATTTATTTGAATGCGCCGAGACTTTTCCGCTCATGAAAGTGGTAATATCGACAGGTTCAGAATTCACAGTTATTTCCAGACTTGCCTATCAGTATTCAGCACTTACAGATCTTAAAACTTGCATTCGACATCAGTTATTCAAATTTTTACTTTGTACGTCTATAAAAAGAAGTTTTAATCGAATTCATAAAAATAATAAAGCTGGATATAATTAGCCATTTGCTTAATTCACATCTATTAGATCAATATTTTTTAAATATTTAAAAAAAAAATACTTAAATAGAAACAGATTAATTAAAATACTTTCGGATCCTGAAAACACATTTCAACGCCTGTAATAAGTAATAATTTTGTGGATGACATTTCTATTTATGAGGCAGGGCTAGATGAAACTAATCCGACTAGGAACCTGTTTTTTATGCGTTCGCCATGCGTGCAGCGTGTATTGCTTACGGTACAGTGTAATAAATCCTAAAAACTCTTTCACAGTAGGTGTCTCGCGACGTAAATGACGTGATTAACATTTCGTTTTCATCGGCTTTAAAGTGGAAAAATCGGGAATTTTTTTTTAAGCTACAAGCACACATTAGTCGCGCCGCGTCAAAGTGGAGAACGTAAGATGCAAATACGGACTTTAATCTCGTAATCTATGTTTTCCCAAGATGCACCCGTTAAATCGAATAAAGCTTCAAGGTTCTTCGATCAATTGCTCTTTTATCTTTCTTTTTTTCACCTCGATCGCGCGAATGCACGGATGCAAATTCGTTTTTGATTTGAAAGAACGAGGAAAAAATTTCCTAAATTGTGCATTCATTAGTGTCGCGCATATTATTTTACTCTAAAAAGTAAAACAGAACCCAGAAATTCCAAAGCGCATATTTTTCGTCGCGGCAACTCTCATTTCCCGTAAATAACGTTAGGCACATCTATTCGCATGAACAAAATATTTTACGACCAGGCGGCTTTTCGCCATTTTTTTTTTTTTCTTCTCCGCGGCAGCAGTAATCCCACAATTACCCACTCGATTCCAGCGTATAAAGACAGATTCTCAGATTTCGAGCGATAAGGAGCCTCCCGAGACACGGAAAAAAGGGAAAAACCTGTCGGAGCCGCGCGCGGCACGAGACCGCGTCGCCGAGTCGTCGTATGCACATCCGCGACGCGCACGCAAGCGAGAGGAGCTCGAATTCGATATCTGGGGCCGCGCTTATGCTCCGGGCTTTAAAGTCCTCTCCGAAGCGCTCCTCGGGGGGAACAAGATAAAAAAAGCGCGCGCGATGTCTTTTGATTTACGAGCGGTTTCTGCCCCTAATTAGAATTCAAAGGGCTCCTCGCGCCGCTTGCGAGAGAGCGAGAGAGTAAACAGCGCCGCGTGGCGCGGCGGCGGCGCGGCTCCAGGTGGCGATGACGCCCGCGGGGATTCCTTCCACGAGTCCTCTTCTTGAAATATTCCCCGGTTTATCTCTTTGTTACATCTCGGGCGTTTTGACTTAATTTTCTTTTAATTTCTCCGCGCTGCCGGGAGATTAATGGCCAGGAAATTCCAGCCTCTTGGCTACTCCCCGGCAGGCTGCTGCTGCTGTCGAAATTTTTCGCCGCCGCGATTTTTTTGCCGCGCGCTTCGACGGCGTTTCAGGCCGAAAAAATTCGATTAATTTATACTTTTATTATCGGGCCTGTAAATTATTGCCCTCGTAAACTCGGGGCTTGGCGTTTTTACCCGTTACAATTATCGTAATGTTGCTAATTGATGACTCCGGAAAGGGAATTTGAATTTGAATTTTTTGTTGTATAGCCGGATACGTAACGTATTTTTGCGTTATGGGTTCGAGAGGAAAGAAGATAATGGAATAGCTTGGCCAAGCCGCTATCTTAATTGTAAAATTCAAAAGTGCATAATGCAGCATTCTTATTACTCGGTACTTATTTGCGATTATTATTGCTTCAAGACAAATAGTACCGGATGTTAATACGGATTCTGCAAAACTTAGCTTCTTAATTTTGTACCTTAAAAATTCACGAATTCCTTGTAATCTGTAAAAGATTTATTTTCGTTTGATGCGAATTGCTTTAAGTTGTATGTAAATTCCTAACTTTTATGATAAATCGTAAAACAAAAGGACGACATTTATGTCAACCGTTAGTTTGAAAATGGAATCGTTAAAAAAACCCTTTAAAAGTGTTTGACATTAAAGGTAATTAAATTTTATCTCCAAAAACATGTTCGCGTTAATTAACTTGGTAGTATTATAGAATTTTAGTCAAATTTATTTAAAAAGTAAAATAATTATATTAATATAAAATAGGGTACCATTTAGTAAAAGAAGAAGCAAAGTTAAATTCCAGGCTCCGCTACCTGTTGATTTCATTTTCTAAAGGTAAATATAGCTGCGAAATCCACACCGAACTTCCTTTCATAAGGGAACGCGAAAAAGAACGAGTTCGCCCCTATTTTCAGATGGGCTTTTTAATGATTTTATTGTTAATATTTTATGCCAACACGCTTTTTTAGTTCAACGTCTACAGTTCTTTCAGTCCTGCTTTCCCGGCAGGCTTATAAGCGCGGTGTATAAACTGACGGGCCGCTCGCCATCTTTCTTTTTACTGCGCGCGCGCATATATACGGCCCATAAAGAGAGGACTTTACGATTATTGGTACCATCGCCGTTCTCGGCGTTCGCCGGCCGTACGAATTCTGTTGATTAATTGAGAGTCTTTCATTCCGCGCGGTTTTCACTCGAGTCCCAATGCCACGAATTTAATGCGCTTCGCGCAGGTATTTTTCTCATACAGCGCCACGGCGTATCGGCTTTTCGGATGATCGATGGGTAGGAAAAATCTATACGAAGCTTTTAATAACCGCTGCCGAGGCCTTTATGAATCTTGCGTTTCGGGCTGGGTGATAAAATATTTTTAACTTCAAATTGGCGTAGCTGCCGTTTAGCATGGAGAAAATTAAAAATTTAATGAAATCTGCCAAAAGAGATTTATTCAGGTTCAAGCGGCTATTACGCGAGGTAATGTATGAAATAAAAAGTTTTATGACAATGGCCATTTGGTAATTGTTTGAAATTGTCAGGTAGTAACGCGATTATTATGTACGTCAAAATTAAGTAATGCTTATTGAAATTAGTTCAAATTGGATTTTGGGGAAAAATGTTTTGGGTTATATTATTAAATAGCAAAACTTGCTAACAAATCTCTTATCGTGGAATTATAGAATCCAAATGAAATTTTACTATAAATTAATAAACGAAACCTGCAGCTTAAAAATATCATCATTTACTCTAAAACATAACTAACTGAATTGGAAATCCTAATCTATTTCTCGACTGCTAATTAATGTTACTTTTTCATTACTCCTTTTATTGGATGTTACCTTTAATCTCTTAAACTGCTTTTGATTACTCTTCTACTTCCTTTTTCACATTTATCTAGCGAACGAGCTAGCGAACGTAAAATCAGGTCTAATAAGTACAAGAAAAAAAAAATATTTTGCTATAGTATACTTAAACCAAAATACATATTTTCGTAATATAATATTATTACACTTGTGAAGATTATTTCTTCAGTTTTCAAAAAAAAAAAAATCCGACAATATATTTAATAAATCTAATAAAAAATTCAACCCATTCTATAAACCCCTGGCACTTCCCCAATACCGCAATACTAACCCCCCGTTCCTCTGTCCACAGAAAGGTGTGCAAGAGCTGCCGGTGTCCGCGGGAGGAGCACCAGCGCAGCCCGTCGGAGCCGGGCGTGGTCGGCAGCCCGGGCGGCCTCGTCTCGGGCACGCGGATGCCGATGGCGATGGGCTTCCAGGGCAGCCCCGGCAGCCCGGCGGCGGCGCCGCTGGTCGTCGGCACCCCGGGCCACCAGCAGCAGCCGACCCCGCCGCCCCAGCCGATGCGCGCCGACAGCTTCGAGAGCCCGGTCCACCCGATGCCGGCCGGCGGCGGCATACCGCCCGTCGTCCAGGACGCCCTCGTACAGCAGCACCACCACCAGCGGCACTCGCAGAGCGACGACGACAGCGGATGCGCCCTCGAGGAGTACACCTGGGTGCCCCCCGGACTCAGGCCCGATCAGGTTCGTTTTGCGCTCTCTAGCCTTTTGTTTCTGGCCCCGAGTCTCGTGCCCCGGGACGAGCGGCTCGGCTTTCGGGGATATATCGGGTTCGCGCGGGATCTGAATTTCAGAGCGGAGGGAGGGAGTCGGCTGAATTTTTTTTCAATGGCCGCTTTTTACTCGTTGGTGTTTTGCGTTGCGGTCGAGTGTTTTTTTTTTATATACTTTTTCGGCGAATAAGTCGCGTGTAACATGATTACGTTATTATGCGCGACAAGAAACTGTTTGCTCGTTTTTTTGGTGTATAAAATATATGTAGTAGCAAATTAATTCAAGCTCGAGAGAGTTACAAGAGATGTAGTTCCGTGCAAGGTCCGCCTTATTACCGCCAGGACAAATGTATAACTCTGCTTTAAAAATTAACTGATTTAAACAGTTTATCCTCGAGGTTTATACGCGCCGAGATTATCAAGCTGAAAATTTATGCCGACTCGTGAGCGGGGTTTTATTAAAACAAGGCTTCTCCCGCGCAAGCCAAGCACGTAAAATAACGCTGATTGTAGTTTATCAGAATGCAATTCAAGTAAGCCAGACATCAATGACAGAGGCGCTGACGTGAATCACAAAGACCTCGTGAGAAGCCTCTCGTACTCGCTCCCTTTAAAAAAAAAAAAAAAAAAAAGACCGGCAGCCCGGCAGGATTTCCATAACAAATTGCAGCACTGCCGCGGCACGAATTGCAACAATCCAACTCGGTCTATTTTTTAAAAGAAAGCAGCGATCCCCGAGCAAATATTATCGCGCGACTCGCGTACAGAGGAAGGTGCAGGAGCAGCTGTCGAGGAGAGTCGGGGCTGCTACTCGCGGCGGAGGAGCTCTCGAGAGCTCGCCGCGGCGAGTGGCAGGCGTCGAATTTACATGAAAGGGAAGTGCCTCCGTGAGTCGACTCGGCCGTTGGCTACTTTCTGCAGAGAGAGAGACGTGCTGGAATGAGGAAAAAAGCAGCCGCCCGGGCAAAAATGCACGCGGAATGATGATAGTGAGAGGGCTGCTGCGCGACTCTCCTCTTTCACTTTTTGTTCTAGTTTTGCGCTTTACGCTCGCAGCTGGAGAACTGCCCGATGAAAATTTTCTTCTCTAAGAGGCGCTTGATGCGTCGACGGTTCGTCTTGCCGGGCAGCGCGAATATTGGGCGTTGAATTGAGGAATTATCCTCTCTTAAAAAAGTGATGGATGAAATCTGTCATCACAATAAGACTGTTTTGATTGGTTACTGTTGACTGATTTGATTGGTC
>UCOL01000464.1:0-64611 GCA_900474335.1 Ormyrus nitidulus
TAATAGTATATTCAGTTGTGTCTATTTAACAGTACAGATTCTGTTAAATCAATGACAGTATCATTGAAGTATTAGAATATCAATTAACTCAACTAAATTTTTTTCTCAGTGTACTTTCGAACTTGAATCCCGCGCAAACACATTTGCGTTATGCTAAAATTGCAGCTGAATTCAAGGAAAGAAGGTGCACAAAAAAAATCGAGAGCAAAATTAACCTCTCGAAAGGAAAGATACAGCGAGTACCGGAGTTTAAGAGCGGCGAAAATAATGGAAAAACCTGCGAGGCAAACGAAAGGCATCGTTTTCCGTTGCGAAATTAACGGGCCGCGTCGTCGAGCAAAGTCGGCCTGCCCGGTGCAGGCACACTGCGTTTCGTCTCCGCTCTTTTCTGCCTCATTTCCGGTCCGATAAATGGTCTTCCGTTCGTACGGTTATTTCGTCGCTTTTACCTCGGCTGCGTCCGTGTTCCGTTAATCAGGCAACAACTCCAAATATGCCGTGCGCCGCTGACACTTTTTATTGGAGACAAGGACGAGGAGAGAATAATTTAAAACCTTTTTTGAGCGGCAAAACCCTTCTTTTTGCTACAACTTTCCACACCGCGAATTCCCCCGAAATAACTATACACACTTTGTCCAAAAAATACGCGAAGCCCGTACATTATCCCCTGAGAGGTCAGTCGAAAAAAATCATTGTCTTCGTTCATCGTCAGGAAGAGAAGTGCTTCCTCGCGCAGCTCGGGAAAGCCCCCATATTTTCCCGGATAATCTTTTCGCGATTCTCGGCATAAGGGGCCGACCGAGAAGAGAGGAAGATGCTAGATAACAAAGCCTTCCCCCCTTTCCGTTTCTACCCTCGATAAAAAAAAAAAAAAAGAAAAAGAAAGCTTACCGAGTTATATAGGGTTAAACTCGGCCGGCGACTACACGAACGACGTCACGGGAGTGGATGGAGGCGAGGCGGAGGCGCCGTCACGTGCTTAGATTGAGTTCTCCGCGTCGAGGTGTGTCTCTCTCTCCCGTGTACATTTTCTTTTTTTGTCTTTTAATACTTTCCTGGCGCGCACAGCTGACTCCCACTGAATTATGTCCCTCGGGCTTTTTTATTCAAAGATCGTCGCCTTCCTTCTGATTAAAAGAGGGAATACGATGTTATATTGCGTTTGTGCGTCTAATTTGAGAGTGGAATAATTGAAGCTCCGCGTTACTTTATATTTAGCTTAGGATAGTATTTTTATTAGTCGAGATATATTCCGGGCGCCGTAATTAAATACGTCGTTTCGATTTATTATTTATTATTATGGATTTTGAATCGTTAAGAGGAAGGTTATGAAGGTTATTATTGTTGCTTAACTGTGCAGGTAATTGAAATGATTTTCTTCGTACGTAATTATTACTTACATTTAATAGATCGTGGAATCACTGCACGATCGCTGAAATAATTACGATATGCGTTGTTCGATAACGATGGGAAAATTGCAGGTCTTTGTTCAGCGTCGTAAAATGCTCGGCGATTGTTTAAATTTAACTAGGCCAATAATTGAGTGCTTCGTTCCTTTAAACTTTTTTTCTCATTGAGATCGCGGGCAATATATAAATGGGGGAAACATTTCATTCGAAAAAGCGCGCGGTATTATTTGCGTTTTTCTGTATAAATTCTTGAAATCGTGCCATTTCCTCGAAGTTCGGAAGTTGGAAACGCGCAAAGCGCGCATAAATTATCGATTTTAACTTTGGATTCAGATTTGCTGACCTCAAAATTGTTGCGAGAGGAGGTCTTTGATGGAAATACGGGGGTAGGTCGTACGCCAGAATGATTACGAACGAACAAAAAGTAGCGAACGAGCGGCGAATCCAGTTTTACAAATTAAATCAACAAACTACTCGCAAAACTTGCTCAAGACGGCAGTTATTCATAAATTTTCGTTTACACTTCCAAAGCCATATTTTCGTGCAACATGCACTTGTTCAAACGTTTATCTTCTTCCTATACAGTATACAGCCCAATAAAACTTTATCGTACCTGCAGTCAGCGTACACACTCAGAAACAAGAATTTCCGCGCGACGTGAGCTCTTGAAGCCGATTTTGAACCGTCCCCCCCAAGGTTCATCCTGCAATCCGCAGCCATAATTAAAAGCAGACAGCCAGAAGGCAGAAACGTCGCTCGCGCGAGCGAGCAACCAGACACGCGGTGCTCCTTTTTCGGGCAGTAGTCGCGCGCTCTCTCTCTCTCTCCGGCATTATACGCGGGGGCATAAAAATGCAATATAAGAAGCTGCCGGGCCAAAGCCTCTCCTCTACCTTTTTCTTCCTCTCCGCGCCGTCCGGACACGTATATATATATATATATATATATATACGTAACGTCCGCTGTGTGCGTGCGCCGTTCGAGGAGAGCAGAAGCCCAGGGCTCGGCGAATTACTTGACCCCGTTTCTCCGCTGCGCCAAGCAACGCTACGGAGAGAGAGAGAAAGAGAGAGAGCTTCGGAGCCGAAGAGAGAGCGAGAGAGAAGGAGTAATGAAAAGAATGAGGAAAATTTTTCATCTCGCGAATTCGGCCACGATTTTTCAGCGCGAACGGACCGCGCGACGGCTGCTTGTTTGCGAGTTTTCATTATTATTATTATTTTTTTTTTCTTTTTCTAATTATTGCCGGAGTTTCAAGGATTGCGGTCTCGGAGGTGTTGACAGTCTAACAGGATGTTTTAAAAACAAGGATTAGGACTGTGGATTAAGGTCTTGATGGGACAGTAACAGTGTTTGTGGCCATTAAAAAAGCTGGCGGTTTGTAAATAAACTTAGTAAATTATTATTTTTTTTTTTTATTAACAAAGCTTGTATTCAATAAACTTTTTTTTTATTGAAGCCAATATTAACTAAAGCATAATGTAAAAAAAAAAGTTAAATTGACTATCTCGCAACGGAAAATTAATTAAAAGTTAAATTAAAAATAAAAAGCAAATTATTTCAAGTTTCTTTTAACTATTCATTATTCTAACAAACTCAACGAATGCACATCGCAATCGCAAAATTGCACGAGAATCTGCATTCGTTTGTAAAAATTACTAAACTAAACTCCGGACTTTCATTCTCTTTGAAGCTTGCGCAACAGCGAAATCAGCTACGTTTCCCCCCCTCCCCCTCGAGTTTACTCCTCGACCCTTCTACCTGCGCGATTTGCATGATTTCGAATCAGCAACAAATTGAAGACCCGAGCGGGAGCGCGAGAGCGAGACTCGTTCCGTGAGAAGAGAGCCTCTCGGCGGAATTCGAAATTCACCGCGAAACAATCGAGCGACGAGCCGCTCGTTGCGCGGCGAGCATTCGGCGTATAAATCATAATAAAACTACGGGCCGACCCCCGTAATTCGTCCGTCACGTAACGTTGCAGATGGGTTTCGACAGAGAGACCTACGAAACCGCACGATCGCGTCGACGGCTGTGCGGAGGCCTCGGCGCCGCAGTCGATGACTCGGAAGACTCGTAATCATGATATTCTATATCTGTCGCACGGTTTTCTCTCGCTGATTTTATCGGCTCAACCTACATCTCCGCAAAGTATATCGTTTGCGGTTACGATCCCCGGGCTTTTTTGCGACGAGAAAATTGCTTTTATTAAATTAATACGTTTCTGGGCTAAGCTGCTCGGATTTGTCTTAATCGGGGCGTGGATTCTTCTCTTGGCATTTTTTTGATACTGGCTTTTGCGGTGGTTCAGATGGAATGAAAATCCGTGGTTTGACTTTGTTTTCTCTGCGGTTTCACTCTAATTCAATTGTCTTGTACTTCATCTCCATTAGCTATTTTCTTGGAAAACTAATAAAAATTTTCAAAATTCACCTCGGTATATAATTTTTTGCGCGTCTGTATTTTTGAACTTGAAAGTAAAAAACGTACTTCTTTATCGAGAACATAAAATCAGGCTTTATATTTCAAAATTATGCGATCAAAAGAAAAAAAAAACTTAGTAAACACCTAAATCACCAAGCAAGCGCGACCTTTAAATGAAGATTAACATCTGTCTCCGTAATAGACGACAAGAGACGCGGCTCGGGCGAACAAAAAACTATTTAAAAATCACCGGACAAAAAAATGCAGCGCCGAGAGCAACAGACAGGCAGCGCGCCGAGCGAAAAGCGGAAAAAGGGGGCGGACGGGAGAGAAAAACACAGAAAGCGCTGCGCCGGAGAGAGTCGTCGTCGCCGCCGCCGCCGCCGCCGCCGCCGCCGCTGTCGTCGGGCAATGAGCGGCCCTCGCGTCGGTCTGCGAAATTATTAAAGCCTCATTTTTTTCCTTTTTTTTCTCTCCTCGCCTCTCCGCGGCGTATTGCGTTCCGCGCCGCCGTCGCGGAACCGAATCGAATGAATTTTTCAGGCCGCGCGCGCGAGACCGTCGAGAGATTCGCGCTCAAGGTAAGGCTCTTTCAGCGGATTCCCGGAGACCGGACACCGAGCGATCTGCGTTTACGAGCGATTGAGAGGCTGGATTTTCGTGAATTATGCAGCTGGTAAAGTGCCGTTTTAGAGATTTAAGCGAAGATTATCGAGGAAGCGGCCCGCTTCCTGGAATAGCAATTCATTTCTCCCGCCGAGCGGAAAGAGGATTTTAAACGGTAATTAGGCAATTTCAGGTCATTATTATAGCCTATTTCATTCTGCTTTACGGGTTTTTCAAAATTTAGAACGCGAAAATGACAGCGTTTCTTTTAATAACAGAGAGCTTCAATCGCAAAGAGATATTCACGAACACAGATATTCGAGAATAGAAATAAAGCGAGATATCAATTTAAAAGAGCGGCGGCACGAAATCAGCGTTCCCGTAAATGCGAAGTCTGCGCACTTCGAATAAAAACCGAGCCGCGCCGCCTGGCGCTACTCCTGACCCTATTTCTCCGCGCGGCTCCGACGTACGAAATCCGGATCCCGGCGCGCTTCCGCCTTCGACTCTCGATCCGCCGCCCTGGGAATTTCCTAAACAAGCGCGGCTCGTCGATAATTCGCGAGGCGGATAAACGAGTAAGAAGGCGCGGCTCCTCGCGATCTAATCGGTTTAGCGACGAAGGCAGGAAGGAAGCGAACTGGGTCTCTCTCTCTCTCCGGGCGATGAATCATCAGCGCCGAAACGCGCAGTTTCCAGGTGATGAGAGTCGCGTGTACAGCTGCTCTCTGTCTCTCTGATGACGCGCTCCTCTTTTGCCCTCTGTGTCGCGGAGCGCGGATGTGTGGGTGCATGTGTCTTTCGCAGAGTCTCCGCCGCCGCCGCCGCCGCTGCCGCCGCTGCTGCTGATGAATAATGAGCGTGGCATTGCCGTTGCCAGGCTGTTGCCGGATGCCACCCGAAATTGCCCGGAGACTAGTTGCCCGAAAAACTGCTGCTTTTCGGGCTTTCACAGTTTTTGCACTTGTTTGATATGGGTCGTTTCTTAACGGCGTATTTTGATAATAACGAGGAAATTAATGTTTAGATAATTAGTAAGGTAGTCAAAACGATATTGCGCAACAATCTTAATAAAAAGACATTTGAGTTAAAATCTATTTAACACCTACTTCTAACATATTTAGAATTTTTAATTTAGCAATTCTTCTAATTATTATTCTCTTTTTATGTTGCAGGTAAGAGTAAAAACACTTTCGCATCGAGACTTTGTATTCACCGTTACGTGAGTTCACTGCTGAATAATTTTCAAGTATAATAATAATAATTAGAAAGCGTAATGTAACGCTTTGCTGCTGACGTTCGCAGAAAAGCGATCGGCATTTTAAATAAATTTTTTTCAATTTTTCTAACCCATTACGAAGAACATCAAAATAGTCGCGTTTGACGGTATAACTTTCTTAAGTTGCAAAATTGAAAATCGATAAGCTCATTACAGTAGATCGACCATTCACTCGCTTTTGATGAAAATTTTTCAGATGCCGAGAATCGTATCGGTTTCTCGCACTCTAATAAGCACCAATTCTCGCATTTTTCAATAAGACTCCCACGTACATTTTGGCTGCTCGCGCTGAATCGAACGTCATCGGAGCCCCACTTGCCCGTAGAACAGCTTATTTTATTCGGAGAGAAATTTTTTTCCTACTTCTTCGAGCAGATAAGTTGATTAAATTTTTCGCTCTGATCGCTCTAATTTTGTTGAATTAAACATTTTTCCAGGCTTTATAATAAATAAGTGTTAGGGATTTCGCTTCTTTAATTAAATTTACGGAAATATTCAAGAAAATCAAAAAATTTTCTAGTTCAGTTCGAGTATTTGCGTAGTTTTTATCTTGACTTGAAATTCTTAAATCTTAAAAGTGAATTAATATCAGAAACTAGGTTAGCTTGACCTATTTACATAAGTACTATCGACTAGAGCTCCGTCCTACATATATTCTACCTCGCAATAGATACTTTTAATCATAATTTTGCTGCTTTTAAACTTCCCCAACAATTCGCAAACACATTCAATTTGTTTATAAATATTAAAATGAATAACTTATAGTTCTCCGCCAATAACCTTCAACTACCGTTCCTTTTCACGCATCATAAACTGCTATACACCGAAATCAACTTCAGCAGATCTAAACTGCCGCTACTTAAGCTACTTGAGAAAAATATATCGTAAAATCGCATATTCACCGTCCTCCCGTTCATTCATTCATTCACGCTCGCACGTTTAAAGGAAGGAAAATGTTTTTTTTTCTTCAATGGAAATTCCAGCTACGCGCGGAATCCCCCGCCGTAAAAAAAAGCGAATGCGCGACGTCCCATCGAGGAAAAAGCTCTCTCCGCGCGTCCCGCGGCGAAAGGGAAAGAAACGTCAGGCGAGAGGAAAGAAGAGCGACGATAATCCGCGCCTATCGCGCGAACACGACGCGCCGATTCGTCACGCGCCTCCATTATACAAACGTGCCGTGCGAGCATAATCGATTCGGCGAATCGGAATGTCTTACGGGAGCTCCCCGCATATTTCTGCGTTGCCTATATTTTCTTGTCTCGTCGAGGCGGGGAAAAGAAAAGCAAGCGCAGGCGCATTAATTCGCCTTCGTTAATGTCACTCGGCTAAAAAGTCAATGAACCCCCCCGAGTCCGTGAATGATGCAGAAATCTTGGGAGATTTGCATGGATCGTTTGTCGCTTTTTCCTGTGAATAATGCTTTTGTTACGTGCGCTACACTTGTTTCCCCGAAGATCGACGTTTGCTTTGCGTGCGAGAGGGGAGGAGAGAACCAATAAAGCCGTCGGTTCTTTGGCTTGTTTTTGACGGTGAATTGGGTCCCTGCCGTGTACACAAAACTTTTAGCTTCTGTAAGTGTAACTTTGGGATAAATTAATTCTTTGGGAATGCATTTTATTTGCGTTTGATTGTTAAGACTATTTTAAAAACGTACAATTGAATATTAAAAATTAGTCACGTCGGTATTAACCGCTTTGATTATTTGTAAATTTTTTCTCAAGAATATATTATAAGAATTGAGGTGCATTATTTAAACTATATATATATTTTAAAGGGGCACATCTTTTAGAAAAATGTATTTTTTTTGCTGATATTTATAAGATTTATTCTGCACTTAACGTAAGCAAGAATCAATAATTTATTTTTACACACAGCATCCATTACTCAATAATTAACATAGATTAAATTATTTATATACATTCATAGATTTTCAATAATTTTCTATCGATTAGCCTAGACGAGCTCACACGTAATCTTTTTACTTCTTCAAATTTCTCAATTCGCTCAAAATTATACTAATCTAGCCTTTGCCAAATCTCTTCAAAGCATCCAACAAATAAAATGTATTGAAACTTTGATGCGTTTTTATCTGCTTCACACTGCGAACTACACGAAGCAGCTAAAAATAAGAAGGACCCTACCCTCGACCGAAGACAGCATCTTCATATTTCACGCGCATCGAATCCATACATCCGCCAACCGTCAAACCTCCACATAATTGAAAATCCCCCGCGCCCGAGTGCTCCCCCGCGATGACGCGACATTTATTTAAATACCCCGCGCACTTCCGGCCGCGGCCGGAGAGAGGCTCTAAAATCGTTGCGCGAAACGCCGGAAATCGCGGATCCACCTCGATTTCATAAGCTGGCCGGCCGCGTAAATATTTACCCGAAGCGGCGCCGCCGCCGCTGGCTCGAGTCCGCGGCCGATAATCGCAAAAAAACGCGCGCGCTCGTAGTAGCGACGTAGTAAGCCCCCCGTTCTATGAATGGTGGCGTCATCGGTTAAGAGCAAGGACGACTAATTATAGAACCCCGAGCGACTCTCCAACGTAGCCGTTCGTACCTATATAATATATACGCATGTGGAGCGTACACGCCCTGCTCGCGTCGGTAATTTGCGGGGGTTTTGCGGCGCGAGAAAGCTCGCGAATTCGCGTTTTCCTCGGGACGATCGCGTGCGGGGAGAGCCGCGCCAGAGAGCTTTACGACGACCGCTGGCTATTAAAGAATTAGTGTTCCGAAGAAGCTTGCTGAAAAAGTTACGAGCTGAAGATTTCAATTCGTCTAATGCCTGGAATGTTAATAATTCTAATGGTCGTTAATGGGGGATCGGACTTCTCGGTAATTGCGGTGTATACTTGCCGGTGCGGAGCTTGAATTTCTCGGGTATTGAGGCGATTAAACGGAGCGCGATATTTCCGGACGCTTGAATTACGTCAAAAATTTTTATACAGAAATTTACCGCGATGACAAATATAAAACGATAAGTAAAGCGCGCTCGAACGATTAAATTCCGAATTGTATGACTAACTAAGTAAAGCGCCAATGAAATCATCCATTTTTACAATTGCGACTCTCGTTACGAATAGAATTTTTATATATATATTATTTTTTTCTACATAATTATTTTTCTTTTAAATCTGCCTCAAAAACGCAATAACAGTGTGTTATTTAGCTGCCTAATCGGCCCGACCGCGGACACCGTCCCCGCCTCGTCCGGTCCCTGCGCGCAGCGCTGATTCGACACTCCTGGAGCCAATTCCGCGCGGAAAGCGTAAACATATAGCCGCGCCAAGTTGTCCCGGGAACGTTTCAGCTCCTACTGCGACAAGGGCAAGGTAATAAGGGCGCCGTGCCTTTTGCCTCGGTACGGACGTTGCGCTCGGGGGTAGTTTAGTCCGAGTCAGTCGGTCGAAGATCTCGGACCTATATAGTGGGTCGACTGTCTATTCGCGTCAGAGAGTGACAACCGATGAATAAAGTGTGGAATCGATCGTCTTGTTTTTTTTACTTGACCGGACACCTGTACGGAGATACCCCGCGTAAGAGTATTGATTGTAACTAAATATGTTTTCATTGTTTAAAGAACGTGAAACGCTACCGGGAACTTAAAAAATGTTACAAAAATTGCAGGCTAAGATTCGATTTCGTCGGCTGTGTAGCAAGCTGCGATAAGCAGACACAAAGAGTAACAATAAATTCTCTCGCACAACAGCAAACCGCAAGTTCCTCCCGAAGAAAAGTGAGATTATAAATTAGAAACGAAATAGAGCGCAATTCCCACGATAAGACACATTGTCGACTCAATTAAAAGGACCTTCGTCGAGCTGGAAGCTCACCGACCGCCTGGATTCCTCGGCCTTTGTGCCGGCAACGTGTACAACACGTCTGCTGAAATAAAATAAAAAAAAAAAAAAAAAAAAAAAAAAAAACAAGAGGCGAGAAGAGTGGCAAAAGAAGAAGCTGACGCACTTTACTTCCTTTCTCGCCCACTTGCTTATGCGCGCACACGAGCAATGTACGTTCGAGAGGAGGGCATTTTTTCGAGATGCGCGCGGGCTTTCTTTTTTCGGACGATTAGCGAGAGCGAGAGGGTGAGCGGATCGATCGGAATGTTAAAAATAGGAGAGAAATAATAGTTGCTCTCGGGGATCGCCCTTGGGAATCGTACTGACGGAAACGTGCAGCATTTGTATGCGCTGCTTGTTTATTGGAATGAATAATGAGGTTATTTTTCTCATTGAGCTACGGAGTGATAAAATTGAGAAGTTTCTACGGAAAAACAAGGTGCTTTATTGCGATTTTAGTGCCTAAAATAGTTTTTGCCTTGTAAACGAGAATTTCTAAGCTAATTTCATGTAAGCTTATATAAAGATACCGACCAAATTAATAAGAAACAAGTAATGTTTCTCGGAAAAACCCTTTTACCGCTTCCAAGTAATAATTTCAAACCTAACAATCAAGAAAAATCTTCAATTAAAATATCCTCCCATTGTCAGCCTCGTTTTTTCGACGCGCAAAATTAACAAGCTCCATTATACCCTTCCTCGCACAACCGGCAGAAATCATTTCCACTTTCCCGCCCAACAATGGTCCAAAAGGCTCCTCGAATTTTTACGAATTCAGCGATGCTCTCGCAAGCAAACAACCGGCGACCATATTGTCATTCGCTCATAACCTGACGTCGCAGCTTCGATCGAGCTCCTCGCTGTTGCCGTAACTATACACAGATCCCCGAGCGCAGCGTAACAAATTCGTTTGTATTGCAGCGCGAGCTACGTAAATAACAACATTGCTTCCAGACGTTTATGTACGTGCTTGCCGAGCTTAAAACGGCCGCACAAAAACCCCGCGCCGGAGTGCGCGCTTAACCCGCAGCGCAGTAAATCAACGAAACGCGCTGGAAAATTCTGCCGCTTTTGTACGAGATCATCGGCTGATCTATACGCAGTATAAAAGTATAAATTTGACGTAATGCCATTTCGGTGTTTAACTTCGAAAACTCGTCGACCCACATAACCACCCGCTCGAAATCAAAATTCTCATAAATCACGGTCGAAAGACGCGCGCGGCGCGGCGGCAACCCAGATTTCGCGGGTTAAAAACCTCGCCGCGTGGAAAAAAAATCCTAACAAATTATACGTCGTGAGTCACACACGCACTGCGCGGCGACGCGCAATTTTCTCGACGCGTTGCGCAAAACGAGCGGGGCCGTTACAAAGAAAAGTAACGGGGAAAAATCGTAAAGGTCAAGGAAAGAAAGAAAAAAATAAATAAGCAACGATTCGCCGAGCGACGCGACAATTAAAGTTTCATTCATCGCCGGTTTTCGGTGAATGACGTCTTGATTGGCGCTGCTGCCGCTGCTGCGTCGTCATCGCTGCTCGCCGAGCGCGAGGCGTAATTGGCCGGACTGGAAAAGCCGGAGGCGATGTAAGGAGGAAGCGCGACACGCGCGTGGATCCGACGTGCTTTGCGTGTGCTGAGGTGTACGGAGCATATCGAGTTCGGCTTCTTTTCGGGAATTCATTAATCGCGTTGATTAGGGTGATGTGTAGTTTTCTCCCTTGCGGGTTTGCTACATTAATTATGGGCTTTTCTTTATCAATTTTTCCTATATTATTTTTTTATTGGGACGGCTAAAATATTTTTCTCGGACTTGCGCGGTTAATCGTATGATTAATGTACTTTTTTTGATAGATTATCATTCGCGTTATTTTGTATTATTAATTACTTTTATTTTTAACACGATCGTAGTGCAAAAGGCAATTCAAGGTGAAATAAAAACCAGTTAATTTCTGCAGCTTTGTCGAAATAAATCGAGCGAAAAGAAGTATTTGAAATTTTGAACGATCCCCCGTCCGCGACCGAGCCGCAATTTTACGCCCGTCATTAATCGCGCAACCACTAATTCTCGAAAAGGAGAGAGGAAGAAAAGGAAGCAATACCTCGGCAATCTCCTAAATGAAAAGCCCCAATATCGGGCAACAATGCGAAGTCAGTCGTCATGCGTAATCATTCCCCGCAGTGACTCAAAAAGAAAGAAAGAAAGAAAGAAAGATCATTCTCCGCCTCCTACTCGTCGCACGTAACGACCGAATTTTCTCCTCGAGCGACAAATCTCCTTTTTTCCAATCTCCTTAACGGCGCGGCTCGTCCGCTTTTGCTCCATTGAGCAGAGAGCAGCAGCTTGGCGTCGGATTTCTCTCTCTCTCGAGAGAGAGAGAGAGAGAGAGAAAGAGAGAGAGGGAGAATGCAGCCAGCGGTGGCACACAAAAGCTCGACTGGCACGCGCGGCCAAAAGCCGCGTGTAATGTAGGACTGAAAGCAGCGCGGTTTTAGTTACTGGCCGCCTTCTTTTTTGCCAGGGATCACGTGCAAAACTTTGCCTTCTTTCTTTCGCCTCTTTTTTTGCGCCGCCGGCAGCCCTTTTTTTTCTTTTTTTTTTAAGGGAATACGCCGCGCTGTAACGCGATATTTGGTAATTATTATGTTACCTTTGTTGGAAAGCTTCTTTGTAATTTACTCTTTTGTGCCAGGGGAAACGGTTGATTGATTGAATTTTTCTTATTGGATATTTTAATATTTGCGCCGATCGCGAAGACGCGTGAAGAAATCAGATTTAGATTTAGAATATATAGATTTTTAGAATTTAAAGGCGTAGAATTCGCGAAAGTTTTCATTGAATTTCATTTTTATATGAAGTCGGTTTTATTCGTGAAATATATTCAAGACTTCAACGCTAAAGTAAAATATCAAAATGGAAACGTTTTAAAGTGAAATTATTCTCTCACAGAGATGAAATTCTCTTTTATAAAAAGTTACGTTCGTTTTCTAAAAAAAAATCTTATACGTATTTCTTTCAGATTGTTTTTCCTTTACGATATTTCGTAACAAGAGTTGCTACTTTCATGTTCCAATGTAATTATTACCTTACCTTAATAGAAAACTAAGAAATTTCACGATTTAAATCTTTCAAGAAACCTAAACTAGCCATTAGACTGTCTACAAATTTTAAATGTCTACCAAAGTAATGGTTTAATTTTGCTCAAAAAAACAACCACATCCTTAACCCAGCTCTCCCAGTGACGTCCTTTACACTTCTCTTTACCAGCAACGTCTCTCTCTTTACCAGCGTACCTCCACAAAAAGCTCATCTGTTTCTTGCCGCTAATCAGCGCCGTCTTGCCCACAAAGCCTCGACCCAACCCTCGAGACGGGCCGAATCCGCAATATTCCCGAAGTAATTGAAACTAGAGGAAGCATTACTCTTTGTAGCAGCGGCGTCCGTGAACGGAGGACAGAACTTTCCGGCGGCGTCGCTGCATCCATCCCCCGCGCTCACGCACAGATTATAAACGCGCACACAGACAAGGGGGGGGGGCGCTTTAATATCAAAATCGATACGTCACGTGTGCCACACCACGGATTCATGTGCCCCCTGCCTGCGAACGCTCTCTCCCCCCTGCCTGCGGTGAAGCGCGCTTTTTTGTCAGGGAAAAAAGAGCGGTGTGTGTGTGTGTCTGTCGGCAGAGAGTTTTCTCGGATTTTGCTTACTGATTGGATTGTCCAATTTTACGGAGCGGAATTTTGAAAATTGGAGGAATAGGCTCGGCTGCTGTTGATTATTTGCTGAAATTTGATTTTTTTTTTTTTTTTTTTTAGATAATAAAGTTTTGTTAGGATAGAAAAATGGATGAAAGTGACTAAGAAGAAAAATTTTTTAAAACACAGACAAAGATGAAGATTTTTGGAAAGGAATGGAATAAAAAATTTTTTTTTAATTCTTAAAATCCATTCTTTAAAATTCATTAATAAAAGTATTTCTGAAATTTCGTTTAACATTGATTTACTGTAAAAGGAAAATTCCTAATTGATAATATAATTTTTAAAAGCTGCAAAATTGAATACTTCATTATCGCATTTCGAATCGATTCATTATCGAATTTAACAAAATTTCAAACGTGAATATACATTTATAAAGAGGCAAGACAAAAAAAATAAATCATTTTACAAACTTTAAAAAAACTTGTCAATTTATAATAATAATAATAATAATAATAAAATAACTAATTTATAATAATAAATACACAATACTGCAATGACTTTTACAAATAATACATCATTGAAACCGTCTCGGAAATAAAAGAAAAAAATCATTTCCTCATTTGTGCACCAATTGACTTGTCGCGGCTGGCGAATACGCTTTCTTAATGCCTCGTACGTGCCTTTTTCGAGCGGCGACAGTAAAAAGTACCACGAAAGCTGTTACTGTACGTTTTACGATCCTCGCCGCTCTCGAAGCACGTTAATTTCCCGCCGAAAAGCTCCGTCGCCGGCAAACCTCGTCGACGCTTCTTCGACGAAACAGCGAACAAGTTTCCTTTATTAATTTTAGCGTAAACGCTGATAAAGTAGTTACCTTTGCCGGTACACGCCGAGAGCAGCCCTCAAAAGCTCGTCGAGATGATACGTGCCGGGAATTCAAAGGGCGGCGGTTTGTGCTCGACGTATTTTTTTTTGTGTTTTCTTCTCGCCGGGAAAAGCGTCACGTTTCGCCGGTTTATCGCACGAAACCATGAAAATACTCTCCGTCGTATTCTATTACTTTGCGAGAGCTGGACTTTGTTTATCGACAAAAGCTAAACATTTCCGTTTATAGAGATCGCGTGCTTTTGCACCCATTGAACTTTTGCACGGTGTTACAGAAACTTTGTTTTTTCCATGCTGTTGGTTTTCGATAAATATCTTCAAACAATAAACTGAATATAATCACAATGAATTTTTTATTTTACAATAAATGATACGCACAACAGCAATATTGATATAAACTAAAATCATAAAAAACAAATTTAAATTAATAACGGAAGTACAACGTCACAACTAACTAACATCAAGGCACTCGAATCATCGCAATAAACATCTGTCACCCACGCAAATCCGCTCAGTATTCAGCCTTCTTCTTTCTCAAAAGTACTTTTCCAAATTTTTCTTGAGTTTGCTGGGATCCGCGTTGGGTCCGTGTCGCTCGACGACTTTGCCCTCCTTGTCGACGATAAACTTGGTAAAGTTCCACTTGATGAAATCGCCGAGAATGCTGCCTTGCTGCTTCTTCAGGTACTTCCAGAGCGGATGGGCGCCGTCCCCGTTCACGTCGACCTTTTCGAACAGGTCGAATTTGACCTACAAAATAGAGAGCGAAACTTAGCTGACGCAATCCGGCGCGAAAAGCGCTTAGCTCTCACCTTTACGCGGTCGGCGAAACTGCAGATCTCCTCGGAGCCGCCGGGCTCTTGGTTGTTAAACTGGTTGCAGGGGAACGCCAGGATTCTCAGACCTGCAAGGTAGTGAATTCGTGATTATTGGCTCGATTTGCTTTCTCTTTAGCGGGGAAATATAAGTGACCTTTGGACTCGGCGTATTCGTCGTGGAGTTCGTTCATCTCTTTGTAATTCGTCGCGGTGAGACTGCATTTCGAGGCTACGTTTACGATCAGCAATACGTGTCCTTTGTACCTGAAAGGAGAGAAACGTCAATTCTCGAGTAAAGGGTCTCAGCCTCTTGATATTTTGAATGAGTATTGAATTGGCGTCTGAAAACTTACGTTTCTAATGGCACATCCTCTCCCTTGATATTTTTAGCCACAAAGTCATACACTGACTTTGCAGATTTGTAATCTTTGTTACCGCCCATGATGTCTGTAAAAGAGCAACAATTTCAATTCATAAATATTTTTTAACGTAAAAGTTATGTTTCAAAAACAATTTTTCTTGTCATTTTTAAAGATCCGGGCAATTTTTAAAGATCAGTATCTTATCTGATATATTTGCTTACACACGGCTCTTGTAAAGATAAAATGCACGTGTTTTTTTAACAGATTACCAAGTTTGACTATATCGTTTAAACGTACAAAACACGTTAAAGGTGAGAAGTTTTATTAATTTAATAAACCCGCTAAAAAAAACTAGAAATAGATTCTCGCAAACAACAAATTATATAAATCTTCAACAGCCACTATGTCAAAGGTTTTTAATTAAAAAAAAGTATCTCACTCCTCACGTAGGCGTCAATGCTCGAATCCCTGTATAATTTCCTCTCGTCAGAAAGCAGGCAGCAGGCACGCGTGGCCGTTTTCTAAGCGAATCCCACTGAGAGAGCTGCACCTTCACTTGGTCACGTCTGCCCGTCGACTGGGAGATATCTGGCGCCGTTCCTTATTTTAACCGGTACCACTCGTTATATCTCTCCGTCGGTGACTCCGCGCTCGTTTATGATACAGCAGTTTTTTTTCTCTCGGTTGAAAATCTCGCCTCGGTCGAGAAAAAGGAGGAATATATGCCTTGGGAGCGAACTTTGCCTCGCGGTCGGGAGAGGGCAAAACAATATCGTGTAAGCGTGACTCTACGTGTCGCCGCTGCTGTGATCTTATCGTCGCTGCTCGTTGCGTGATTCCGCGAGGATGAGCTTCTTGGGTGAATTATTAATTGTGTGGAGATTCTCCTGCCCTTCGGAGTGAAATTAGATCGTTCGTGGTTTTATTAAGTACTTTGCGTCATTATATATTATCCACGTTAGTGAATGATGAAAAGTTCTTTTTTATGAGAAATTTGTATGTCGATTTCTTCTGCAAATTTTACATCAGTAGGAAAATTTCTCTCGATTAACAAGATAGGAATAAATAAATAGTCACGTAGAAACATTTTTTTTCATCGTGCCTTTTATTACACAAATGAAAAACACCCGATACATTTGAATATATTTGTGCACTATAATAATAAATAAGTATTCTAATTACGAAATGCTTTATTTTGGAAATACATCATTATACTTTTAGATCTAACAGGAAATAATCTATTTCTATAAAAATAATTTGAAATTATCATTCATAAATTTTAAACAATTTAAATTACCTTTGTTTTTTAACCCTGTGACATTAAAATTTTACGAAAATATAATTGATATGAATAAGAACAGTATATACTTTACTAATGCATTTATGGTTTGCAAGTATTTTAAAGCTTTTTTTTATGACTTTTATTATTTCTTTGTGAAATATAAAATGTATGCATTAGAACGCCAGCGTCTACAAAATAGGATTATATGATTATGATGATACAATCAAGCAATTCTCATAAAGTTTAAATATATATCTACGAATATTGTATATTTTAATAATGGTGTTAAAATATTACTTATGAAAATTATTATGACTGTTAATAACTCCGTTTGAACAATAAATAATTATTTAATAATTTATTCATTTACTTAAATTTCATAGTAAAATATTTTATTCTCAGAATAAATACATTAATAAGTAAATAAATAAGGTAGGAAAGCGTGTAAGAACCTAAAAAATGGAAGATTGTATGAAACTAGAAAATGCGAGCAAAACCATGACGATACCGCAACAGTCACATTTTGACTGAAAATGACACGAAATCTAAAAGTACGCGTGTAAAAACAACTTAACAATCACAATAACTCGTATAAGTATGCATAGTGTACAAATCACTCGATCAGAACGCCGCTTTTAAAAATATTTCTCAAGATTCTCCTTGAGCTTGCTAGGATCGACATTGGGTCCGTGGCGCTCGACGACTTTTCCCTCCTTGTCGACGATGAACTTGGTGAAATTCCACTTGATGAAGCTGCCAAGGGTGCCGCCTTGCTTCTTCTTCAAGTATTTCCAGAGTGGATGAGTCTTATCGCCGTTGACGTCAATTTTCTCGAATAGATCGAACTTCACCTGGAAAATAAGAGAATCGAATCAATCTCCGAGTTGCGTATTATCAAGTGCTTTGATGTTACTTTTTCCTTAAAAGCTTTTCTACGTATTTTAAAGCGCATCCTTCTCCATATATGCAATAGTTTAAAACATTATCAATTCCGTTTTAGATTATTGACGTGTTCTAAAATGTCGAAAGACTGGCACTAATAAACGCTAGAAATAAAGCTTATTTTTAGATAACCACGCAAGCAGTAATTATCCAAACAAAAGCGCATAAAGTAGCTCACAAAAGCAGCGATCTAGGGCAAAAACATTCGTCCCAGATTTTTGCCAGGCCAGGCCGCGCAAACTTCCCGGCGTATTTTATGCTTATACCTCGTCTTCGATGAATTTTCCCGGATGATACACGGAGGGCGATTAATCTTGCAAAGTTTGCAGCGTAACCCAGTTTCGCTCGCACGTAGTTCAAGAAATCATTGAGCTTTTCCCCGCTAGTTCATTGTAACCCCAATTCCCCCCTCGCTCACGCTGACCTTTTAATTTCTACACACCGATTCGAGCTGGAATTCAAATCTTGAGCGATCATTGCCGTTAAAAGTATGGATAAAATATCAACTTGTGGAGAGGAGTGCGACAAGGTTTTTTATTAAATTGAATTTCTCCGCGTTCCAGATATAGAAAAATTCAATTCTTTCTAGTGCGGATTTTATCCTATTTTAAAGGTAGCGAGATTGCTTATTGGAAAACAATTTGCTTCTTGAAAATATTTCTCTCGATCCATCTTTTCAAATGTAGGACATATCGATACGGGTTGAGGAAAAACAACAACTGAAGCAGATTTTTCAGCAAGCGAATAAGAATATTTTTCTATGAGGAATCGATTTTGATTTACCTTATGGCGGTCCGCGAAACTGCATATTTCGTCGGAATCCCCGGGTTCTTGACCGTTGAACTGATTGCAGGGGAACGCCAAGATTCTCAAACCTATAAATTTAAAATTAACGTTAATATACATTTCTATTGTAGGCGCAACTTTTTTACTTAAAATAAAAGTGATAAAACCTTTTGACTCGGCATATTCGTCATAGAGTTCGTTCAACTCTTTGTAGTTGGTAGCAGTGAGACCACATTTCGAAGCGACATTTACAATCAGCAGAACGTGCCCTTTGTATCTGTAAATGTTTCAGATAACTTTAATTTCTTTTCAAATGTATTAAAATTATTTAGCCTAAGTACTAAAAATTGTATAATTTAGGTAAGATTCTAATTAAAAAAAAAACAGGTTTGCTATATCAATTTTTAAAAATTTATTAAAACTTACTTTTCCAATGAGACTTCCTCTCCCTTGATGGTTTTGGCGGTGAAGTCATACACCGACTTTGCAGACTCGTAATCTTCGTTTCCGCTCATATCGACGACTGAAACTGAAAACAGTAAAAAAAAGTATTTGTGAAAACAATCGTACTAATCGGTATCAAGCAAAATACGCGCATCTTTTGCGTTCACAAAAAAACAGCTGATTACTTGAAATATAGAGGATACCAATGGAAATAACGGCAAAGAGTAGACGTACAAAACCAATGGCTTTGATAGAGTCTAAAAAAATTAAAAATTAAAAAAAGTGGTATCTTACATTAGACCGATAGAAAAAGTAATAAATGTCGCAATTAAACTTTGGAAACAAAACACCTTGACGTTAACAAAACAAATACTTTTAAATAAGTGAACAAGCTTTCGATAAATTGTTTAAAATTAAATTATATGCAGCAATAAATCTTCTAGTTCACATACTAGTTTTCTTTGTGTACAAAGTCGACGTGTTATTTTCAATCAAAAGCAATTTAGAGGAGTTACGAGAGAAAATACAGATCGTCAAAAGGACGGAATATGCTTCATGCCTCTAATTTGAATAAGAACGCTCAGGGTTATGTGCATTTGCGCAGCAAAGGTCTAATTGCAACCGCTAATGTCTTTACTTGTGTGTACGTGCCTGAGAAACTTCGCACTATGTGCTGCAGTCCGACTGGCAACAGCTTCACACTTAAAAAACGCATTCCCTGTATGATTTTTTTCTTAGTGCAAGATGATTATCCTGAAATGGTCGGTGCAATTTACTTTTTTTTGAGACAAATATCGACGTGCATTGCATCGGACGCAAGCTAAATGCTCCAAATAGTACCGGAACTTTCGTTATTCATTTTCTAACTTTGTAGTTTCGCCTAAATTTGAAATTTATCGGTACTTTTTAAAGTTCAGAAACCACTGGAATGTTTAGCCTCCAGAACGCGGCAAAATTGATTACAAGAAAGAATGTTAGAAATTTAAATGCCCATTCTTATTAGACCGACCAAGAATCCATCTGAAATTCAAAACCACTGAGAACGAAAGCGCTTGAAAAAAGTGCAGCGAATCAAAATTTCAAATTCGCCCCATAAAAACCCTCTCACGACTTAATAAAACAAAATTTATATACAAAAGCAGTAAAACATATTTATAAGTTCCAAAACGATCTCCGTTTTATTCAAAAAAACTCCGAGAATTGCATCATTTTGAATAACCCCTCGCGAACCAGTTCCGCACAGCATCAGAATCGCGCAAGGTGCGCAAGAAAGCCCGGCGACACGAAGTCGCTCTCGCCATCTGACGCCCCTCGCTCGAACCTCCGCTCTCATCTCCGCTCGCGTCCGCCATTGCCTAGGCGATCTTGCGCGAATTCGCCGGCATCGGGAGCCCAGGAAAAACGGCACCGACGCGAGTCGCACAACGTCAACGTCCTCGGCTCTACCCACCTGATGTCCGATCGCTCCTCGGTGCCTCGGGCGCGGTAGCCGCGAAAAGCAGAGCTGCTGCCGATGCGTGTACGAGAGATGCGGTTTTTGCGCGGAGCACTTCCTCGCAACGTCGCGTCTAGTCGACGACTGCGGCGAGCGCCGGCTGGCGTTGCCAGCCGGCCGCCGGCCGCGGAAAAAGCGTCGTGTAATAGCGTGACTCGACGCATTACTGTTATTATTGTCGACGCGGCGCAGGCGGCCGGACGGCGATTCTGTAAGTGGATTACGTACGGGGAAAGGGGTAATGGGGAATTAATTGCGATGCGTTATCGAGCCTTTTGTTTTTGTTTTGCGCTGCTTTGCTGTTGAGCTGCTTTGCGGTCGATGAAATGATTCGATATGTATCACGGATGACGTAACAGGTTGTAAACGTTGAATTTAGGATGAAGATTTTTTTTAACTGATGACCGTATTTTTTTGTATTATTTGATTCAATTTTACATTATACATTTTTAAAAACATTGAATCGCAAAAAAGTTTCTATATGCTATCTAATTCAAAAATGCAAAAACAAGAATAAACCAATGAGCGAATGAGCCATTTAATTTTAATATTGTCTAATTCAAAGAAACATGTCTATTTTAAAGATACTAATAGTGCAACGAAAACTGGCTTATTTCTGAATACCTTTTATCAGTTTCTACAAGAATAATAGCGAAAAAGGCTATATAATAGGCTATATAAGGCTATATAAATCAGCAGAAATTGTACTTCCCTACAATTAACCTTTAGAGGACGGGGAAATTTTGGTTTAAATAGATTTTTTTTTTTAGACCCAAAATTTATCCATACTATCAACAACTCATTCTACATCCCCGACCTGAAAGGTGGTCGAAATATCGACCACCCCCGTTTTCTATAAAGACCTAAACATTATACTAAGAGGTGACAAAAGGCCAACCAAGGACGCATATGCGTAGATCCAATCAATGTACAAAATTTATTATACCTACCTACGAACTTACCAGGAGAGTATCGCTTGTTTGGGTCACGCATTTTGTTCGAACTTTGAAATATGTTTTCTAATGTTAAAATATGAAAGAAGCCGCGTGCGTTCGGTCTTACGCTCGACTTTTTAAAAGTTATTATGAACTCTTTTATGGAAAAGCTAAGAAAATTCGATTTTTCTTCAATCATATATAACTTTTCAACTGTTAATATTGCAGAGTATTTTAACTCCCGGCATTTGAAAGGTGAGAACAAATCCTATCAATTAAAAAAAAAGACATTAAATTTATGGCCCAACAAAAAATGACCAATAAAATTTATTGACAACTCGAATTTTAGGCCAAACGCATGCGGATTCTTTCATATTTTAACATTAGAAAACGTATCCCAACGTTCTAATAAAATCCGTGACCCAAACAAGTGATTCTCTCCTGGTTAGTATACCCTCTCATACAACTTACCAGCTTTCACCTCGGCGGCAAATAGAAAATTAGAAAATAACAATGTACGACGGACGACAATCGATTCGTCATCAAACACCGCCTACCTGCAGCCTTAATATTCTTTCAAGTGGTAAAGTTCGCGCTTTCAAACGAGGACGAGTGAGCATTTGCACGTATACACAGTGTGTAGCTGTGCGCGTCCGTTTCGCGAAACGAGCCTGAAATATTGAAGACGATAAATCGCTGTCGCGTTACGTTGGAGGACGGAATCGACGAGGGCTGAAAGTTGCACATCAATTATTCGTCCGTTTTCTCAACTAGATGGGGTTACCCCGAGCGAGAAATTACTCGGCAAAGTTTTATTTGACGATGGGGACGAAGGGATGCTATCATAAAAATTATTGATTAATTCTGCGTTTACTATGTATATACCTATAATTAATAAATAAGCGAGAGTGCCATTTTTTATTTTTGACTATTAATATTTATGAAACTTCGCAAATTAATAATTAAGAATCAGAATAATTTTCTAAGAATAATACAAAGTTATTTAATTTTTAAACGCCTTCTGTTTCAGCACATTGGTGCCGTGGAAAGTATTCAGGCATGAACTCAATCAGGTTCATCCAATCAGCTCGGGATTACAGGCGATGGCGTTAAAGTCAACGATAGACCTCACGTGCAATGGTTACATATCGAATTTCGAATTCGACGTCTTCACAAGGTAAAACAGTCATTTTATTTTTATAAAACGAGGACACGCGTCAATATCCGTCGTTCGCCGCGCGGAGAAAGCCATTGAAATGCATTGCATTAAATTGACTCTGAAATGGAAAAATCCGCCTCCGTACATTCGATCTCGCGCATTCGAACCGTTAAAATTCAAGCATATCATCCGCCCCAAAACAACGCACTTGACCCGCCGGCAAAACCCCCGTTCCCTCCCCGACCCTCCCCCTTCAGACCGCAAACGCCAAGCGACGTTACATATATCGGCGCGCAATAATAACACTGCCCCGTCGGGGCGCATATCAACAGGTTGTTCCAGCCGTGGTCGACGCTGCTGCGCAACTGGAAGATTCTCGCGGTGACGCATCCGGGCTACGTGGCCTTCCTCACCTACGACGAGGTCAAGGCCCGGCTGCAGAAGTACTGCATCACCAAGCCCGGCAGCTACGTCTTCCGGCTGAGCTGCACCAGGCTCGGACAGTGGGCCATCGGATACGTCACCTCCGACGGCGACATCCTACAGACCATTCCGCACAACAAGAGCCTCTGCCAGGCGCTGCTGGACGGATATCGGGAAGGATTGTGAGTATACTGCGGTTTTTTATGAGTGTCGCATCTGTTGATTTCGTGATGGTTGCTGTTCTACCCTTGATTAGTAAATTTTTGTGTAATTTGCTTAATTAAATGATGATATCTGTTAATGTTATTACTGTTAAGCACGCGATTGGAGTTATTGATCATTTGTAAATGAAATTCTTCGACGTGTAGTCTACTTTAGAAAATTTTTGTATTCCAAATTTAAATTTTTATTAAAACGTTGGAAGTAAAATATTTACCAAAGTGCAAATTCATTAAGTTCTTAATAATAATTAATTCACAAATCCATATAAGCCAAAAGATCTTCCATCAAAAAGCATCGCTCATTTTTCAAAAGCTCGAACGAAATCACCGGTAAAAAAATTCTTCGATTCGATTCGATTCCTGTAATAACGCTTCGGCTGTTCTGATCCGCAGCTACCTGTATCCGGACGGACGGAACGCAAATCCGGACCTGACGTGGGCAGTCCAGCCGACGCCGGAGGAGCACATAAAGGTCACCGCCGAGCAGTACGAGCTCTACTGCGAGATGGGCAGTACCTTCCAGCTCTGCAAAATCTGCGCCGAGCACGACAAGGACGTCAGAATAGAGCCGTGCGGACACTTGCTCTGCACGCCCTGTCTCACCGCTTGGCAGGTAGCAGTGCATTTTCTAAATCGCCTCGTTTCGCTCTTATATCGAGTGCTCGGGCACTTTGGAAGGACAAAAAATGTTTGAGAGAAAGAGAGACTAGTCGAAAGGAGCTTCGGAGATTCGAGTGAAGGCTAAATGCATTTTTAAGTAACAGTTTGTCCATGGAGATTACGTATTTATATACCTTGGAATAAAATAGAAGACTAGTTAATATTGATTTTAACAAAGTTCTTCCAGAACAGTCGTCTCATTTTCAAGGCAATCAAATGTAATCAATTTCAGTTAAACACTACGTACACTAAAAGTAAAAAGTGGAACTATCAAATTAAATGCTTCTTAGTATATACTTTCACTCGAATCGACTATTTATAATTTACTTCAACAGTCTTTTATTAATTACTTTATTGATAACAATATTTTGTTTGATCAACTATGGAAGCAAAAATCGATTAAAATTCATCAAATTTTTCCTTTAGTAGCTACTCCGAGTCCTCCACAGAAACCCCCGCCAATCTGGACCACCACCACGCACTTCCAGCTCAATACCTCACAAATCCTCCTACACCCACCCTGCTAACGATCTCTCCTCAGTCACTCGATCATGCGGACGATAATCTCCCTCTCAGCCGTAAACTAAAACGCTCGTCGCCTGTTTCAGGATTCGGAAGGCCAGGGCTGCCCGTTCTGCCGAGCGGAGATCAAGGGCACCGAGCAGATCGTCGTCGACCCGTTCGACCCGCGACGGACGCATCGGCCTGGAGCCCAATCCGCCACAGCCAGCAACGCCTCCACCCCGACCAGGGATCTGGACCCCGACACCGAGGTATCCGACTAGGATCATTTCGCGCGATTCCAATGTCTGTGTGTGTGCAGAGGCCGAATTTTTTTTTTTACACACACGCGCGCACACGCACAAGCATCTTCTCCTTGAGGAAAGGAGCAGAGTTCTCGCATTCTTTTATCCATGATACGATTTTTTTTCGTTCTTGATTTGCTCTGACTCCCCTTTATTGTTTGTTGCTCTTCTTGTGTAACGTGTCTGTGTTCATCGCAAACTGAATAGACGCTTTTTGAAAACCAAGGGACGCGTGTGCTGTGTTGCTTGTTTGGTCTTTTTTCTACGGTGCTGCAAATTTTTCACTTCTTGCATTTATTAATTATACTTGTAAAAAATAAATAGGTAATATCCTACCTATATGTATATTGAAATCGAAAGTAAAACTTAAAACAGTTTAAAAGTATTCAAAAAGTGTCTATTCAGTGGCAATCATTGTGTTGTCTGTCGCGTACATACTTTATGAGGGAACGAAACGATGAAATTTTTTTAAATTTAATTTTTGCACCGATGATAGACAATCATAAGATATCTTTTGTTGCTTAATTTAAACCTTGCCACCCTTATTATCAATGTGATGCTCGAGTGGCCAAAAAAGTACATGTTGATTCACTCCTACTAAAACGTAGATAATGCAATCATCAATGACTCTTGTACTTTTTTTAGTTTAAAAAAAATACGTTTATTTGTAGACCTACAAATCGTTGAATGTTATAAATATTTAATTATAGCAATTTAGTAATTTAAATGCATGGAAAAATGTACTTGAACGAAAAGCAAATATTTTTTAAAAAATTTTCAGTCGCCCCTTGTATACCGATCATTAAACATAATCACGTTAGTTATAAAATGGACGCTTGAAAATTTCAGTTGGGACGTTACTTAAAATTGCAACAGTTATTTATTGCTCTTAACAGGGCCAACGAAGAAAACTTTTCTCTCTTTTTTTTATAATAAGTCAAATTCTATTTTCTTGAATTTTATTTAATGTTAGTCTATGTGATAATAGATGTCTTTGTATCTTCGCATTTATGGACATGCGCAAAGGTAGGTTTTTCCCGAAATCATTTGTCAACAAAAAAATAATATTTCATCGCCATTAGCTTTACTTTGCGAGCCATTTTTTCATATATTATTTCTTTGCAACGGAAATAGTCACTTATAAATATTTGAGAAAATAGTTTATTCTTTTGCTTACGTCATAGTTTTATTGTAATTATTTATACAAACAGTCAACTATTTAACATTTTATGCATTTTATTAAACCTTAATTATACATGAAAAATAATAATTTATTAATAACAAAAGAATGCCCTGGAATGCTTATCTAACAATAGCAAAGCGCTTTGCATGCGAATTTTAGGATATGATAATTGTATTATATAATACAATTTTCCCAATCAAAATTTGGTATTTAAAAAATTTAACTGCTCAGATATTTTTTTTTTAAACGCAATAGTAAATAATACCTTTTCAAATGTATAATGTTTTGAAAATCCAGGTGTAGATGGTAAGTCTTAAATGCATAATTGAGCTAATAAATACTTGGTTGTTTGTAAAAAACAGTTATTTTACAAAAATGAGGTCTTTTTAATGGAAAAAGAGAAATGTTAATTTTAGCTTATTTTATTTCGCTGGCAACAATACTTATTAAAAGTATGTAAGTCAATCTGGATAAAGCATAATAAAGTTAATGTAGATTATAAGCGAATCGCAAATGAACGTACGAACGACACATAGTTTTGTCTTTTCAGTACAATATAGCGACTAGCCAAAGCTTACACAAAAACTGGCATAAAACGAAACATATATAGTATGCATATACTACATGCATATTGCTTCTGTAGAAGGTCAAATCGAAACGTAAAGCATCAAAACGCCGTTGAGAATTCTTTTTTTATTTAGATTATACTTTCTTTTATACGCATTTCCCTTTTGAAATAACATTAAGTTCTTATGAAGTGTACTCGCTATAAAAAGTATGGATGATACTTTAAATCTGTCAGTTCAACTTTTATTTTAACGTTTGAAACTTTTATTGTTTTAGATATATAATTATGTAATATTTTCTCGCTTTTAAAATATAATTTCGAAAGTTTTTTAGTATTTTGAGTAGTTTTCTAAAAATAATAAGACTTAAATTTATTTACATAAAATGCCTAGCATTTTAAATGTGCCAAACCACAGCTATGTGTCAGATTTTATGACTTTTTTTTAGATTTTTTTAGCTTTTTACGAATGCATTCTAAAATATTATAAATTGTAAAGTGCTTATTTAAAAGTTTTCGGTATGAAATTACTCAAGTGATTTTCGTTTTCCTCTTTATTAAAAATATTGAAGAGTATTCAAAATACCAAGAAAACTTATTAAATTTTGAATGAAAATAAAAATTTTCATTTTTAAGTTTCCAAAATGTAAAAAACCCACAAAGCAAATTGTATAAATTAATTTTAATCTATTTCTGAAATGGTCCACACTTTCTTAAATTAAATAAAAACGATTAACTGAAAAAGTTAATACAAATGTGACAAGTATTAATAATATTTAATAAAATATTTCTATGAGAGAAGAAAACATTTTTCGCTACGGGATCTAACTCCTACGAGACTATTTATGTTATAAATAGATATGCGCCAGTACAACTGTATGCGGTGTTTCTGAATTTTCTATCTCTCTTATTTGCACAAATAACAGAAAAAAAGAAAGCATATTAGTTATAAGTCACGATATAAAGAAAAATTTGTACATATGAACAATAATTGTAGATGGTTTGTTGGATCAATTATTAAAGTATTAATATTTTGAATGTCTAAATATAAACCGATATAAACGGTGTAAAATTAATTGTAATCAAACGACTAGAAAAATGAATTCGTTATTGTTTGCTTTAGTTTTCTCTGTTATTGTTTTAATTGTGTAGACCTTTTTAGCATTTAAATTGGCCAAAATAAATTTTTTTATTATTTTAAGTACGTCTGTGCAAAACTGTATAAGGAATTTTTTTCGTGCAAAACAACTTGATCATTTGTTATTTGTGCAATGAATATAATGTATGGCTCGACTTAGGTTTTCCTTGCCATGTATTATAAAGGTGGCGAACTTAGAGAAACTTAAAAAACGAAACCTAATGTCTAGCGTTAACAAATTTTTTTACTTAATGTAAAATATTAGGTACATGCAAAACAATTTTTTAAATAAAACATATGTTAACATTAAATTTGAGTCTTTTGCTATATTTACCCTAAACAATATCTAAGCACAAAAAAATTTTTAGTTTTAAGAACTTCAAAACAATATAGATACACATTTTCAGAAAAAATTTGTTAATTCTTTCTATATTAATATTGAAATTAATACAACTAGAATGCTATTGATTAAAAAAAAACCGCGCATTGTCTTCCTCACCCGCATGAATTGTAACTCCTTTTATTTAACGTTTTTATTTCAACGTGTTATTTGAACTGGAAACAAATCAACATGTAATCTGCCCGTCTGCATGTATGAACTAATCTGTACATAAGCGGAACTTAAAGGGCGATTTCTCAAATTCGAGGTAAGTCAAAGCCTGAACGAATTGCAACCATTCTACTGCGCTGCTCCGCTTTCTAAGCTTTGCAAGTTTCCTTTTTTTGTGATTTTTTTTGTTCTGTTTTGTAAGAAAATAAATGCAATGAGCTGAAATCGGGGAACTTGCTGTCTTTATTTTTATATTATATTGTCCTACTCGCTTATCAGTTGATATTTTCGTTATCATTAACAATGGTGGTCAATTTTATTTTCATTATATTTTTACAATGAAACATTTTAAATCTGAACCAAAATTTCAAGTATAACGAAGTTTGAATTCTTTGAAAATTTATTTCTAAATATGGATGGTGCGTTGTTATAAAGTAGATAGCATTAATTTGTTGTATGTTCTTTCTTTTTTTTTAAATATATTCCAAAAATTGTTATAAAACATATATAAAAAATGAATGTATTAATTAAGTAATACTTTTAACATTTACGCAAGAAGAAAGAAGTCCATACAATAAAAATCAAGAAAAGCTCTTTACAATCAGACCCGAAATTTACGAATTTCTCTTTTCCACCTGTTCATAGGCAATAATGGAACTGATAAACGGCAATTCTCTGTCGAACGACACGGACGAGGAGGAGGATTCGTCGCCGGCGACGTCACCTGTCCCCGCAAGACGCATAGCTCCGAGTCCGCCGTTGCCTCCGCGTAGATCCTCGCCGTCGCCAACCTCCAACAGTCACCTACGCAACGGCAGGCATCTGACGGTGCCGAAGGAAAACGCTCCACCGCCGCCGACGCAAAATCCACCTCCGTCGGCTCCTCCGCCGGTTACCGTTATTCTTTCTGCCAGTGAAAATACGCCGAATAATAAAGGTACCAAATAAGTGTTGCGCTTTTTTTATAATTTATTTTATATAAATTATAAGAATTTAAATTCAAATTAATTTAATTTATCTGCTTATGATAAAAAAGTAAACGCAAAGTTTAATATAGTTGTTTCTCTGGAAATTATGTTCTACGTACTATGTATTGTATTTGCGTTTAATTTATAAAACTATTTCAAGGCTATGTATATGTTAGGAATCATTTCAATGTTTGCTCTCTAGTTTTATATTTCATCTAAAAGATTATATTAGATAAAAAGATTCTTAGAACCTTCAAAAGTCTCACGTCACATTTTGAAAAAAGCAAAACTTCTAGCAGTCATAATGCGAAGTATAAGAAAACACGATCATTCACTTCCTATCTCACCAAGAACTCTCAACCCATCAATGAAATACCGAAAACTTAGCGGACCGCCAAGAACCCGTAAGAAAGCCTTTCAAAAAGAGAAAAAGCTCCATCGACGTTCTCATCGGCGCTTTCTCGTTTCAGCAGCGACGGAAGCGAGGTACGACATGCTGCACCGAGCCTCGTCGCCGTCGCCGGCCTTGCCGGCTGTGATCAGACCGCACATCTCCCGGCCTCATCGGACGCCGCCGGCATTACCGGAGAAGCGACTGTCCTCGCAGCAGCAGCAGTCGACGGCCTCGGTACCGCCAGTCCCGCCGCCCCTCTCCGCACCAAGACCGCCCAAGGGCAGCCCCAAGGACGGCAGCTCCGCGGTGCCTAAGCAGGACCACCTCTACGAGAACACCATCATCGTGCCCGGCACCAATCAGCACGTCGTTAAGAATATTAATTTAGAGGTGCGCTTATTTTAAGTGATCGTTTGAAAAATTGTGCTGTAAACGGTAGCCGCGGGGAAAAGATATTCTGGCTCTATTTCTTAAGAGAGCAGCTCAAAATACGAAACTACCTTCATAATGTATATGAAAACGTTTTTATTAAAGACAGTAGTACATTTTTTTATAAATTTTTATCTTTCACTCGAATAAAAGTAATTTACTTTGAAAAGATGTTAAAGCAACTTCCGTAGGTTAGACTTTTTTTGAGAAAATGTTCTCCGCAAATTTCATCTTCAGCTCGGAACGTTTTAAAGACAATGAAAGCCTTTTTTGCAGGTAAACACGGCGCGGCTGACAGCGTTAATGAAGGGTAAAGACGAGAGCGGCAGGCCAATACCGAAGACGACAGAATCGGCTGCCTATGAGAATATCAACGTCGAGCATATCTCGAGGCTAATGGCACTTGGCTTCGCTCAGGACGCTGTTATAAGAGCTCTCGGCATCACAAGGAACGACCTTGAGATGGCTTGCGACATTCTTCACGAATTTGCACAGAAATCATCCTGACCAGGTATTGAAAAAGAAAAAACTTGTTAAATGTAGTAATGGAAGGAGTTTTAGATTTCTAACAATGTGCTTTCTTGCTCAGCGGCAACAAACAGCGAGGAGTCATGACCACCTCTGCCCGCCAGAAGGTACTTTTGACGGGGCAGCCGCATAAGAAAAAACAAGAACTGTCTACCTCCAGCGAACTGGACGCCCGTCGACGTGTTGGCCTTTGATCAGACTAGCGAAAACGAAACTAACGAGGAAACGATTAGATAAAGGACGCACGAGACGTAGAATCGCGCCGCTCATCTCAGGATTAACATTCGATTTTTCTCACTTCGTTCGATCACCGTATCGTTCTTACGTGGTCCATTACCATTGTTTTATCTCTTCGATATAACAAAAAGTTAATAATTGAACGGCGAGCGCAAGTTAACGTAATATGTGTATATTGCGCAATGTGTGAATACGTGTGCGGAACGTTAATGCTACTGACGTCTTAAAGTGGAGGTGAATTTCAGGCACGAGAGGATGAGACTGAGTTTTTTCTCGGGGTATTTATTTTCTCCTTCCGTTTTTATTTAAGTCAATCGATGAATGATACAGCTTTATGCTAATTGACAGGAAAATACTCGCGGCATCGAAACTATCGAAAACTCGCTGAAATCATAAAGGTTTGTTAACTCTTTAAGATTTCTAATCGTGTATTTCAATCAATTTTTGCTTAAAGTTCAAAAGCTAACTTGGCTATTATGCCTACAATTTAAAAAAATTAAATAAAATACATTTTGCCTTTATTGTAAGAAAGATCTTGATGGTTCAACATGTCTTTATCTTAATGAATTATAAATTGCAGCACTCTTCCCGATTTTTATAAATATCTTAATATTTATCTTATCTAAGACTAATAAAAAATATTTTATTAAGTGTGGAAAGGAAACATAAAACAATAGCAAACACCAATTTGTGATCCATATTAAATTATTAAATTATAATACGAACGTAAATAACTTAAAGGGACGTATTACAAAAGTCAAGAAAAAAACTTATGTATATATTGAAATTTATTATCTTATAGAAATTTAAATTTAATTTAAATCAAATTTAAATTAAAAATAGAATTTAATGAAACCTTAAAATCTAATTTTGTTTATAAGAATTAGTATGAATTCATAAAGGGCCAATTCCTTCTTTAATGTAAACAATTTATTTATTTATTTTTATATTTATTGTGTAATTTAAAAAGATAATGATAAAAAATTGATTAGATTTCATTGTACTTTTTAAATGATTAAATTATCAAATTATTTATGTGATATTTAATGTTGATTATAGTAATGTTCATCTATACATTACATGAGACGAATGTTTCGATACTTTTGATGCTTGCTGAGATGTAACTTACGCTCGACCGTTGTACGAGGGTATGAATAATATGTTTATTAAAATGCTGCGATTACGCTACATAACTAAATCCTTCTTTAAAACATTGTAAATTCTAATTCATTGATCCAATTAATCGAAATAATAGTTTGATGGGAATATCCTTGATTAGTTTTAAGAATTTTTAAATAAAAATACTTTCTTTAATATTAAGAAGTAATAATCGAAATGAAATTTTTTTATGTGATGTACCTTCTTAAATTATTTGTTAATAGTCTTTAAACATACGTATCAGATAAATCTTTATCAATGCATCGTACAAAAGCAAAATATTCTATGTTTCTAATTTAAATTATTAAATGATTCATCATGTAAATCTTTTCAATAACTGATAAGTGTATAGTTATGTAAGTCTTTTCTTTAATATACTTAATAAGTTAAAAAACTATTTGTTTACAAAGAGAAACTATTGCATGTTTAATATTTATTTATTGTATTGTATCCGACACATTGTGATATTTAAATTAAAATACATGCGTAATCAGTATGTAATAATTTCGCCCTTGTCACTTTAAAGGAACAGTTAAACTTTGCTGTCGATCAGCCAGTGAAAAATGCAGAATACAGATTAGCAGGAAAACGTGCATTTCTAACATTTAAGCTGCAATAACTTTAAGTTCGCCTTTAGGTGTTAAATGATTTTAACATTCAACCCTAGTACAAAAATTTCTTAATTTTTTTTGGTCCTTTTATCTTCTGTCTTCTTGTTGGCAATTATCTTGTTGGCAATAAAATGTTTTAAGCGAAAAATCTTTCGATTAATAGATAAAAAGCCATTAAGCCTCTAATACTATTCCAAAAATAATACAAAATCTTAGATATTTTTCTACTAGGAAATGGAATTTCTGTCACGAAACCGATTAGTTAATCGTGTAGTTCTAAAATTTCACTGATGAACATCGTAATTTGAGATTATAAAGAATTAGCCTAGGATGGAGAAGAGGTGGAAACTCTTATAAGGCTGCACAAGTAAATTAAAAATTTTTGTAGTATAAGAATGGGAAATACTAACATTACACTTCTGAAGTTATCTTTTATTAAATAAGCACTTCACAAAGTTAAAATTAGTTATTACTAATATTAATTTTGGGTGATACTGATTTAATTAAAAATAATGACCACTACTACAAAATAATTTTGTTAATTTTAATATTCAATAAAACTTTGAAACCGTTATACTGGTGTAAATTAAATGCTAATTTGCCTCTTTTTTGTTTTATTTTCTGTTCAGGTCATATTTTTCACATATTTTCATTAAGTATATACCAAATAATATTATAATTTAATGTTTTATTTACAATTAATTTATATTTTAAGACATTTAAGTATATTTGTATTATTTTTCATAAAATTAGTTAATAAAGTATAATTATAAATTAACTTTTAAAAAATAAAAGAATATTTTTGGTATATAAAGGATGTAAATACGTTGAAAAAGTTCGATTTGTCATTAAATGAAAGAATGTACAATCTCAATTAAGCAATTCACCATTGTACTGAACGTTGTACTGAACGCCAAAGTTCAGAGTAATCGTATAGCATAGTGAATTCCAATGCAATTTTTTTCGGAACAAAGACTTTTTTTAGGACGAGAAAAAACGTTTCCATTACTTCAGAAACTAAGAAAATTATTGAAATAAATCGTTATATGATATATTCTCTCTCTACTTAAAAAAATGTGTACATTACGTAATAACACATGCGATTCCTTAACAGAATCTGCTTTAACTGAGTATGAGGGAGCAGTGATTGAAATTAGTTCTGGCGAAACTATATATATATACATATATATAACTGCGCTGTTTGCGGCACAAGCGTAACAATTTGCTATAAGACAAAAATGATTAATCTTCCGATTAGAAATGGACAACTTTTGTTACTTTAAAGTACTGTTAATCTTTTTATTCTTACGAAGTTGAATTATTTTTTTAAAATATTATATTGCTGATAACAAATTTAATTTTTGATCCTTACAAATTCTTTTAAAATAAAAAATAATAAAGAAGGTAGATCGAGTACCTTAAGATGTCCATATCTGCCGTAATGAGTTCTTCATAGAGAAGCTTCTCTACAATCTTAAAATTTATTAAAATGCAAGTTAAAACATTGTAGTTACAAACAAAATAACTACTAAAAATTACTTCTATTAGTATTTAACTTAGTTTTTCCAAGGAGAAAACTTTTCTATCGAGAACTCGTATTCCCATGTGCAAATTACAATTTAATTATAATTAGACGTCGTTATTCGTTACTGGCATAAGCTCTGTAGACATGTCATGCGAACTGCGATTAAAATAAATTATACTTTGGTATTAGACTCCTGAAACTTTAAATTTCTGGTCTGTGTACCAGCTAGTGAATGTAACGTCCTATTTTTCTACATTGAATATTACCGTTATCGTATCCTGTAATGTGTTATTCATGTGTAAGTACGTTACATAGGGTGAAAAAAACAAAAAAGTAAAAAAATTATTCAAAGCACTGAAAGCTTTGAAGGGAAAAACTATCAGAATAGTCTCTTTATCGTAATTTAGAAATTTAAAATAAATTAATTACCTATGTGGTGCAATACATAGTGTAAAATCCTTCTTGATTTAATTGTCGTCTGTATAAATTATTTTATGTATTTCTCGAAAATAAAATAACACATTTACAAAACTAAAAGAGCATTTTAAGATGTTTATTATCTTTTATTTTTTCCAGTAATTTCATATAAATTTTTTTACTTCCGGTTATAACATATTTTTAAAATTTAAATAATCAATATACTTAGTTCCAAATCAAACATAATCAAATATTTTATTAATAATTATTTATTAGTATCTACAATTAAAATAAAGATTATAAAACTTTCATCTTATTGTACATAAAAAAATAATATAATGCCTCTTTATAAAAGTTTAACAACCACAGGTGTCATCTGGATGACAGTTCATTTTTGAGTTTTTCATATCGTGCCATTTCTTCTTTACTTACTGATGGCACTAAATTCTTACAAGCTTTAATGAAGTCTTCTAATTTGACTATTATATCCTCAGCCACAACATTCTCCTTCTTAACGCCTACCCCGGTTAAAATTCTACGTACCGCTCCAAGCCAAGCATTTGAACAAACCGAGTGCAGATCGGCTCCTGTAAGATTAGTAGGCAGTCGGTCAACCAACTCTTCTAACTCGTTACCGTCTTTTTCCAGCCTGAACTTCCGAGTTACAGCTTTCAGAACGCTCAATTGTGAATCTCGATCATTATATATCCCAACATAAAGCATTTTATCGAACCGTCCGGGACGTAAAAGAGCCGGGTCGATTAGATCTGGTCTATTGGTGGCTGCTATGATGAAGATGTTTCCTGAGCTTTCAAGACCATCCATTTCAGCAAGAAGCTGAGAAACAACGCGGTCCATTACACCGCCGCTGTCCCCGCTTCGACCTCGATTGGGAGCTAGAGAATCCAGCTCGTCGAAGAAGATTATGCAGGGAGCAGCTGCTCTTGCTCGTTCGAATACTAAAAATTAAAAAATGAATTATTCATCGCTATAAATAATTTTACAAAAAGTATGCTCGATATTATTGGATTAATTACTAAAAAAGATAAAAATATTGATAGAATCAAAATGAATTTTACCTTGGCGAACATTTTTTTCACTTTGTCCTACTTACATATTCAACAATTCGGGACCTTTTACGGATAAGAAATGCAGTCGGCATTCTGTAGCTACAGCCTTGGCAAGTAGCGTTTTACCGGTACCAGGTGGGCCATACAAAAGCAGACCGGATCTATTCATTCCCTTTACATTCAGTATCTCAATTCTGTTAATAATTTCATGCTTCAAATCGGCCAAGCCTCCGATATCTTCCCAATAAACTTTTGGAACGCGTGGCGCACCGATTTGATCCGAAAACATAGATTGCATGTATTCTGAAAAATTTATTTTTATTGTAAAAAAAGTTTTTAAATTAAAACATCTTTTTAGAAAAAATACGTACCACAAGCATGAACGAAGTCATCATGTTGCAATTCCATAAAATTTTGTTGTGAGGATTTCACCAATTTGAATCGGATTTTTATGGCATGTGAAACAAGACCATCAAGATCAACTAATACAAAATCTGAGCATATTTTAGCTATTTTTTCTAAATCTGCTTGATGTCTTAATCCTTTTCTTTTTATAATCCACGAAATCATTTCCGTTCTTTGATTATTTTCTAAATAATTCATTTTAATTTTTTCCAAAAAAGTTTTTTCTGGATCAATGGGTATTTCTGAATCATTAGATGTTGCCATAATTATAATTGGATATTTTAACTTCTTACTGTACAATTTTTTTATCTCAGCAGAAAAAGCTGAAAGCACTCTTTCATCCTTTTGCCCTTCAGAATTAATTCCAAATATCTGAAATGGATTTAAATAAATTTATAAAAACATGCAATTTTTAAAGAAAATAATTAATTGTTTTTTTTATATTACTTGAATATTTTTAAGCATTAAGATACATGGCACACAATTTTCAGCATCAGAAAAGATAATTCGTAATTTAGCTTCAGTTTGAGCAGATGTTAAAGATTGAACTTCTGTAAAATCAGCTTCTAATAAATGTAAACCCAACATTTCTGCAGAAAGCTTTATGAGTCGAGATTTCCCGCTACCGTTTGGTCCTTCCACAAGAAATACCGGTTTTAGGTTCAGGTAAACATCTAAAATAAAATGGTTTTATAATGTGAACTTTTTGAGAAATCTGGAAAGTAATATACCTTTTTGAATAAATGGAGCTATGCATGATTGCAAGTGTTCAAGTGACTTTTTTAAAGCAGGTGGCCAGCTACTGCAAAATTGCTTTTCTAGATCAAAAGAGATATCACAAAAACATTTTTGAGGAATATAACTATTTATATTTGTTTCTTGGATTAGAGTTGTTTTTCCATAAACAACAAAACAACCATCTCTATTCATTAAATCATTTTCAGTCTTTATATTTGATACTTTAAAATGCAATGTTTTTAATTTTAAATCATTTGATGCACAATATACAGATTCTGGAACATACTTTCTGATATTTATACTAAAAATATCATGTAATCGAATATATTTTGGATTTGTAAAAAAGTTTTTTAATGAACTAGTCATTAATTCTTCTGTACAGTCATATGGATTTGAAATTAAAGAAATTTTTACTTCAGTGGCATAATTTGCAGAATTGTCAGGTACTGAAACTAAAAAAATTAAGATTTGAAAATAAGATTCTAAATTATAATCTTGTATGTAAATTTTAATACATACGTAAAAAATATAAAGTGTCATCTGATGGTCTTGGGCTTAATCGATTATTTACATTTAATTTCATACTTTCAGAAACCAAAATAGTATTTTTTGGCACTTCATTGGTAAATATCATTGCTATTTTGTACTTCCTTTTTGTTCCTTTGTACAATAAATAAAACCAATTATTTTTTGAATCCTTAAAGGAGTTGGGATTACATAAAACGTACAGATTATCATCTACAGATAATTCACTGCATTTTCTATGTTTCATGATTAAAAAAGTAAAAATGTCATCTGGTATGCATTGCAATTTTAATTGCATTTTTAATAATGTTTCTAATTTTATGAGCATATAGTAAATAAAAAACAGATTGTATGCTGGTCTTGAATTAAATCCTCTATTGAGTCTAGTCAATGATATCAAAGCTCTAACTCCATTTTTCATGAACTGCATTTTCCACCATTAATGCTTATAACAAATATTTATTCCAAAAGCACATATCTATAACAAAAAATTATAACTTTAATTACTTTTTCTAGTAAATAATAATACATTTAGGTATTAAAATTTTTTTATAAATATTAAGTTATATCAATTTTATTTCATTTTATAATCATTTTATAAAAAGTATTAACATATTAAATAAGTAAATTAAAATATTTTTTTTAAGAATAAATGCTTATCTTGTTACATAATTTTTATTCACTTTTCTGTTACATAATTCTGTATTTTATATTCTAATCAAGTACTTATAAAAAAACAAACTACTTTCGTCGCCTTTGAACTCTTCTTCAAAATATTGACTACAATTTACTACAAATTAAAAAAATTTACTTCATTGGTATCGAACAATCTAAGTCAAATCGATAACAATATAAAATTACTCCTGTTTCTCTCTCAAATATTATAAAATCTTATTCAAAACAAAAAGACAAAAAACGAACTTTCAAAAAAACCCGGAAAAAAGCGAGGTTAGATGCGCTTTTCTCAGCTGTCCGCCAGACCGCCACTCACACTTGTCTCACGCTGCAAGTTTGAGAACCACTGTTGTGCAACTTTGGATTGAACCAAGAACATTGCTGTGTAGAAACAGGGCTGCGCTAAGAAAAATGCGCAATTCACCAGCTGTGCAATTGCAGCCCACTAGCCCAGTTTCGCAATTTTAATGAGTATCTGACTACTGTCGCAGTTCAGTGCGTTTCACAGTTTACAGTGACTTATGTATGCATTTTTATGTTTTTAGTGGCTGCTTTTATCAGTTTTTAAAAATTAAAGAGGAAAAAGCGACGATGAATTCAACTCAACAAAAATGTATATGACAACTAGAGGCAGAAAAACCGTCATATTGTCATGAGCTCCCTGACGGCAGAATACCGCACTTGAATTGTTGTTTTCAAAACAATCGTTTTTTAAATTCTTTGTTTCGTTTCTGTTATTTTGAATTAAACAGCAGTAATATCGAAGATAAAATGTAATATATTTCTTTCACATAGTATATAATGTAATTTTTTTTCGCGAAGCAAAGTATGTGAATGAATAATTCATATGAATTTTAGAATCAACAGATGGTTATGAAAAGCAAAGATATCAATTATGTTAAATTTATTTAATTGTTATAGATTCATCTTTTAAGTGAAGATGCAGAGCTACATTGACCAGGAATATTAGGATAGTTCAGTATTTACACTCAATATTCATATATAAAATGTTCATGATTCTTTAAGATATTCAAATTTAAAAACGATTATACGTATTAGTGACCAATGATGACGTGACAGTATTTAAAAGAAGGTGCATTTCCTTCAACTGCTTTCGGTTACAATAATAAATTTGTTACAGTTTTAAATTTTATTAAGGTCTTTATAATTATAGAAACCTAAATAAAAATTACTCTAATTCCCTCCTATTTGGAAGTTATACGCTTTAAAATCAAGCCCAGAAACTTGGGAATCATCCAGAAAACCAGAAGCAGGACAAAGCCTTCAGGCTTGAGGCCTGACGGTCACGATTCCATCGCGGACGGTGGACTGGAGAAAAGTGCATATCAGCCGAGCTTGGGAATCAGCGTAGCAGAAGACAATTAAAACCGTTGGAGCACGGCTGGTCGCGGCGGTGGCCGTTAGAGCTTAAGCGCCCTCACGCTTTCGTTTCGCGCACACACATACAAGGCTAAGTATACATCAATCTAATAGCAGTGTATCTCGGTGAGTCTCCAGAGAGAGAGAGCGAGCGACCTAACCTAGTCTCCCCGTGGCGTCGTCTCCTCCCCTGGTGCGGACACCTTCCCCGTCGGCGCGCGGGTCTCTCGTCTCGCGGTGGGTCACCTAGTATGCCAGGAAACGCGGTGAGTCCTATTTTGCATAAGCCTCCCTCTCTCCCTCTCTCTTTCACTCTCCGCCTTTATGTATGTAACTACACGCGTGCATACGTGACTCGCTTCCTTCCTTTACGCGAAAGTCAAACAGCGAGAACAGTTTTTGACATTGAGAATAGAGACGGGTGGTCCTATTTGTTTACGTCCGTGAGCAAGAGAGGGTTGCGCCCATTCGCTCGTTTTTTTTTGCAGGAGGACGTGTGTCATACAGAGGAGAGAGAAAGAGAAAGAGCGAGAGAGAGAGAGAGACGAGAGGAGAGAAAGAGGAGGAGTACTTGAAATTTAGATTATTTTGGATGCTGCTACTGCTGCAGTTTTCACGCCCGTGATGGTTCCATTGTTGCTGGGCAGGCAGAGTAATAGGAGAATGGAGGGAGGGTTTGAGGGGCAAGGATGGTGCATATGTTCTTGGGATTGATGGCTTTGACAGTCGTATGGTACTTTTTGCAGTGCACTGGGAGGTGCTTAATGTGCTTCAAAGTTTTTGGATAGTCAATGGCATTGAGGGATGATGATTTGTGATTGATTGAAGTGAATTTGTTGAGGTTTTGGTGATGATTTGTGTGTTTTTATGACTTTTGAAATATTGAGGAAGTCATTTTGAACTTTGTGTACATGGCATCTTTTGAAGGTGAATTGAGAATCTGTAAAGAAATTTTTTATTTTTTAAAAATCTTTTAGGCTTTATGTAGTTTCATTCATAACATCTTTAAATTTTATTTTATTACTTATAATAAGTAGAATGTGTTACGAAAAGTCATATTCATTTTCTATATAAATATATTATAAATATATTTGTTTAAAATTAAATAGTTAATTATCATATTTTTGATAAAAACTTTATTAATTGTTTTATTTTGTTTATTGTTCAATAATTCATATACTTTATCTTATTCAATTCTTAAGTTTTTATTTTTTAAACAATAATACCAATATAAATATTATTTATTACAAGAAGCTTTTTGATTTATATTTTTTATTATTAACAAATCTCATGTACTTTATAATTTTAATTTCTATATTGCTCAGTTTTAAAATTTTATTTAGTATTACTTGTTTTAAAGTCTGTGTAAATAAATTGTATAAATATTATATAAAATAAATATAATAACTTGTATAAATACATTTTTTATTTTTAACAGGATGAGCTACAAAAATTTTAAATCAGGAAAATGGATCCAGCAACTGTTATAGCTTTATGTAAGGAGAATATTCAACCATTGAGGCATGGAAGAAACGCAACACAACTTGGTACTGCTCTTCGTGCTCAAGACGATGTTGAAGCACAGCAATTACTCCAACAAGAAAGACAGTGAGTTCATTATAATTGTTGAAGTATTTTATTGAAATAAATTTAGTTGTAATTTAAAATAAAGTTTTATTTGTTATTAAGAACATCTATCTTCAGTAATATTTAATTCTTTTAAAAAGTTTTTTTAAATAGTAGCAAACAATTACTAAATGTTTTATTTATTTCTATTAACAATGGAATTTTCTTATTTTTATAGAATGTATGAGGATGCTATAAAAAATTATGTAGGAGATGATCCTATTGAAAATTGGTATGATTATATTTCTTGGGTAGAGCAAAGCTTCCCAAAAAGTGGACATGAGTCTCCTTTAGCCAAATTATTACAACAATGCTTGACAAACTTTGAAAAGGAAACTAAATATCATCAGGATCGTAGATTCATTCGGTTATGGATTAACTATGTTAGTTTGCTTAACTCAGTTTTATAAAATCATATTTCAAATATTATATTACTCATGATTTTTTAACTTTAGATTAGCATGCAAAAAAATCCTCTTGAATTGTATCAACTTCTTTACAATAACGGAATCGGAACAATGATTGCTGACTTGTATCGTGCTTGGGCATTTGAATTGGAACAAGCTGAAGATTTCAAAAGAGCTGATGAGGTTTATATGATTGGTTTGAATTGCAGAGCTGAACCAAGAGAAGAATTAGACTTTGCTCATAAGTATGCTCATAATTAACAATAAATTGATTTTCTAATTTTATAATGAGAGGACTACATGTTTAGGTCACGGATTTTGTTGTAATTCTGGGATATGTTTTCTAATGTTAAAATATGAAGGAAATCACAGTGATTAAGTGACTTCATACTTTGACATTAGGAAGCATATTCCAAAGTCATAACAAAATTTAAGACCAAAACATGTGGGATTCTCCTTGTTAGTTTTAAACGTCTGTATTAACAATAATTTTATTACATTTAAAGAAATTTTCAATTGGCTGTTGCGCGAAAAATGCTTGGACGTAATGACGAAAGAAGTCAAGTTTCTCTAGCTGAACAACGTCAAGCGTTCAGTTCACTAAAAGCTATTAGAGCAGGAAAGAAAGTAGGCAGTATACGAACGGGTCACAGAGTTCGTGATTATACACCAGGTGCTATATCACAAATAGGCTATAATGCACCACAAAAATCTAATGCTGCTATTCAAATATATCAGGTACACTTTGATGTAAAGTTTACTAAACATAATTTAATGTACGTGTATAACTTATTTTTAATTGTAAATCCTAGGATGAAAATCTTGCTGATATGAAAGGTTCTAGTATATTAGATCATATTCCAATAGACGAGGCTGTGCACAAAGAAAATACTATAAAACCTGGGCCCTGGAATAATAATTCAAGGAAATGTCCATTGATATCATCTGCTGTAAAGCCATCCTTTAAAGGTTTAAATTCATAATAATTTTAAATACATGTTTTTTAAATATATTTTGTACAATTACAGAATAATTATTTTAAATTTTTAGTGCATGAAGATACTGAAGAAACCAACATGGACAAGATCAGATTGTTTCCAAACCACGTTGCTTTCTTTGATGATAGTAAATACGACGAGCAGTACGCTGTGCCCGTATTCGTTCCAGATGTGCCTAATCCAAATATTATATTAAAACCTCACTATCCCAAAGATTTAGTTTATGCTAATAATGGCGACAGGAGTATAGAACAAATTAAAGCTCTAAAATATCTTGAAAGGTAATTTTATTATATTATTAAAATAATAATGTTATCAAATCTACAATTCTTTTAAAACATTATCTACTCTTTTAAAAAATTACTATAATAAATAAATTTACAGGCGACAGAATAATATACCCTTAAATAGTCAAATGCAACATGCCAATAATATAGATCAACATTCCGTACCAAAACTAATTGACGTGAGACAACCGATGCAGTCTGGCAATCAGTTAGAGGAATTGGAACGACAAAATGCAGAAAGACAGAGACTTGAGCAGCAACAGAGAGAAGCTGAATTGGAAAGACAAAGGCTTTTAGAGCAGCAACAAAGAGAGTCTGAGTTGGAAAGGCAAAGACAAATCGAGCAGCAGCAGCGAGAAGCTGAACTCGGTTAGAATTATTTTCATGTTACTTTTTACTTAAATTCAATTTTTTAACGATGAATTTATAATAAATAGTTTTAAACATATTGTAACACTTGAAGACAAAAAAATAATTTTTTTTTTATTGATTTTTATTAATTTTCTTCTTATCCTGCGTACGTAATTATAATTTAATATCATTAATTTTTGTAAAGGAAGAACTTCCGATTTTTTAAAATCAAAATAAAATAAATTAAAAAGAACAAATAATACGTGTATTTTTATTACTAGAACGCCAACGACAGCAACAACAAGAGCTTGAGCGCCAGCGCCAAGAAGCAGAATTGAAACGTCAAATGTACGAGGCAGAGCAAAAACGTCTCGAAACTGAGCGTCTCCAGCAACAACAACAACAACAACAAAACATTCAAAACACGAGTTATATGAACCAACATCATTCTTTGACTGCAGATGAACAACACCTGATGGGTCAAAGCATGACTGTCAATACTAAGGAAGCGATGAGCGCTGTACAGGACCTCTGGCAATCACCCTCTAGTAATGCCAGCGGGATGATGAGTCCTATTGTTCCTAGAATGGCTTCTGATAGTAGAAATAAACTTTCTTTTGACATTCATATGGATAGCTCAATGACACAAAATGCTATGGTTAGCAATAAAATGCACCATCAACAGCAGCAACAACAAAGTTTCGGACCTGTTCCAGCTTATAACGACCAGGAAAACAGACATTTTCATAATTCGTTTTCAAGTCATGAACATCAGAATTCCTATGGAAATCATTCTGTTGTTCAGAATTCGTTCCACTACCCAATACAGGTAAATACATACAAAATACATATGATAATAAATATATCAAATTATAATAATAAAAATAAACTTTTTTTTTAGCCACATCAAGAGCCACATCTTCATCCCACCCAGCAATCTCCACACCAAGTTCATCCTCAGCATCATCAGCAGCATTTACAATCTCCTCATCACCACCAAGCTATGATGCAGCAACAGCAACAGCAGCATCCGCAACATCATCTTCCTCACCAGCAAGTTTCTCCGATGATGCCTCCTCCGCATCAGTTACCTCATCATCAGCGGCCCATGCACCATCAGTCACCGGCACAACATCACGTTGTACCACCGCAACATCAACATCACTATCCTCAGCATATGCAAATGCCGGTCCAGCATATTCAGCAACCGCAACAACAATCGCCACACATGCAGCATCCGCAGCAACTTGCTCAGCAGCATATGAATACCTCGCAGCATTTAAATATGTCGCAACATATGAATTCATCACAACACATTAATGCATCGCAGCATATTAACACATCACAGCATCTGAATACTTCACAGCACATGAATACTTCCGGACATCTGAATACTTCTCAACATATACAACACCACCCTCATCTACCTCTGCATCATCCCCAGCACCCCCAGCATCCACACCTTCAACCCCCGCAACACGTTTCGCATCCTGAACACACGCAACATGTTCCTCAGCAACAGTCTCAACAACATCACTTATATAATAATGTCGTGCCAAATACAATGGGCTACCCGCAACCGTACGCTCAACCGATTCAGACAGGCCATGCGAGTATGGAGGAGCAAAAACAGGTACATTAACTTTTTTTAAGCAGTTATAAATAGGGTTTGTTATGCGAAACTAATTAATTGTATATTGATTCTTAGGTGTCATTCTCGCCGTATGTCGAGCCCAGCGCTGAAGGAGCTAACGGCAGTAAACCTTCACCTTATCGTACGCGTCCAGAGCTTCCGCTTATAAAATCACCAGGTATGAATCGTCGTGATCTCAAGTACCTAGAAAATGCCGAGAATAAAGAAAACGCAGCAGATGGTCTTGAATACAACGGTCTGGACGAAAGTATAATCAAGCAGCAGCAGCAGCAGTTGCACCAACAACCAGGCGAAAACAGTCATCTGTATAGCATAGATGAGAGTCTGGGCATCTCTCTGCTACCAGGTGTCAATGAAACCTGTTATACTGAGACTTTCAACAGGTCTCTCATTGCGTCCACTCCTATGACTAATCACTTCAAAGCATATAAACAGAACAAGGATATTTCGCAGCAGCAGCCTCTTCCATTATCAATTCCACATCAGCACCAACAGATGCAACAGCCTCCACATCATTCGCAGTATGCAAATCAAGCACCGCCACCGTAAATATTTTAATCTTCATTTTATGATATAATTATTGAGTATAGAAAAGTATATAGTTTATTTCATTTCGTAGTGTTCAAGGAATGCCCGTTGGTCCTGAGTTAGGAGAAAAATTAAGTGTAATAATGGAATCGACTAGAGAATACGTTTCCAGCAGCTCTGCTAGTAGTGGAACTACCAGAACTGGATTTACTATCACCCGAGAAGATCTGCCAACGATAAAAGAACAATCTACTATGAGCGGTAAATTTTTTTTTCTTATAAATATATACAAATATAAGCACGTTTTTATTACTTACTACTAGAAGAGTACCTGAAATCTGAAATACGAATTTGATTCAAATTTTAGGATATATTTTATTTAATTATTATATTTAATACTTAATTTAGTATACATTTTATTTAGGATATATTTTATTTGTAAACTTATAAATAAGCATATAAAAGTGTGTTAAAATAAAGTTAAAGATTTCTCTATTTTCACAGATACCACAACAAACGAGCATTATTTGGGAGGTGGTTTAACTTATGAGCAGCAACAACATGCAGCTTACGAACAAAAAATGCGGGCTCATATTCAGGCGGTACATGCTCAAAGTCCTCGCACTGTTCAACGCAACGTGGACCAAATCACCACTGATATTAAAACAAATTGTGATTTACGCAAATCCATCGGAGCTCCTGCTGATACAACCACATCTGACCCGTCTCTTGAAAGTAAGCCCGCTTTACCTGATGTGACTATGGACTGTGAATACAATCAAGAGCCTATGGAACAGGTCGTTGAAGAACCTGAAGTAAAAGAAGAGGAACCACCGTTCGAACTGCCTGAGGGTGATATCAATCCATTTGACAAGAACATTATAGCCGGTCTACTTAGAAGAATGAAATTCCCCCAAAAGCAGCACGTCGACGGATACGTCAAACTTTCTACAAATCTCGTTAAGTTCGTGCCTTCTACAAATATTACTCTTGGTGGGTTTAAGATAATTATTATTATTAATTGTGTAATGTAAGAAATTATTTTAATCCCTTTTTTTATTTTTAATCAGGAAACGACCTGTACGAGTTAGATAAGTGCCTTGGAAAAGGAACGTACGGAACAGTTTTTAAAGGTACCGAAGGAATATCTAGAAAAATTTGTGCTCTAAAAACACAAAAACCTGCCTGGGTTTGGGAATATTATATTTCAAGGGAGATCAAGACTCGACTTACAAATCCTCATATGGTAATTTTCGTTTAATTAAGTATTAAATTTTTAATTGGTATTTAAATTATTTGTAAATTTATTTGTTAACTTATTTTTTTAGCTGAGAGGTTTCATGGATGTTCATAGGGCTTATATCGCAGACAATGGAAGTGTTTTAGTTACAGAATTCTCTAAATACGGAACATTATTGGAAGTGACAAATAAAATCAAGATCTCAACTGGAAAACCCCTGAGTGAACCTTTAGCTATATTTTTCACTATCGAAATGATACAAATTGTAGAGTACTTGCATAAATGTCAGATAATACACGCGGATATAAAACCAGATAATTTTTTACTTATGCACATGTAACGATTTTATATTTAAAAAATATTCATATTATTGTAACTATTGTTGAATTTGTAAGTAATATCAGTTTCTTAATTCTACAGGCCGTCTGAGGATGTTAGACCTACTATTCAATTGATAGACTTCGGCTGCAGTATAGATATGACACTATTTCCGGAAGGTACCAAATTTACTCAAATAATAAAGACAGAAGATTTCACGTGCATTGAAATGCAAACCGGAAAGCCATGGACATATCAGACTGATCTATACTGCCTAGCTGCATCTAGTCATTGTCTTCTTTTTGGAATTTATATGAGGGTTTCTATGAATGGGAAAAAATGGTATATCAATTCAAAACTGCCAAGGTAAATAATTTTTGTTAAATAATTTTTATAATTCATAATTCATATCAATCATTTTTAATAGGTATGCCAAAAAGGCAGTTTGGGAACAGTTCTTCACGGAACTATTAAATATTGAGTCGTGTGAAAACCTGCCAGATTTAGGGAAATTACGAAATTTGATGGAAGAAGCACAGGCCCAAATGCCCGATTTGCAAAGCAAGTTACGACAACTCTCCAATGTTCTTAATCATCGATAACGCTTACTTAAGCTTATGTGTTATTCACAAATCATTATCAAACAAATCTTATCGAATGCATCGTATAAATGCTGGTTGCTGCAATGCATCGTTGATTGTATTTTATGCTTTTTTTTCTCTCTACTAGAGAATCGGCAACTTTTTTTATTACTATCAATTGATAGTTATTGAAAGAGCACTATTTACTTAATTTTTTGATTGGAGGCGTTTATTTTAATCAATCTTTTTAACTTTTTACAATTTTAAAGCATTATAATATATTTTTCGTAAATGTGCTTATTTAATAACTATTTATTGATTTGATTAAAACTTAAAAATCGAAATTGGGAAGCTGCGAAATTTCCTGCTGTACGTTCCGTTAAATACTTTGAGAATTCATGCAGGCAATGTTTATAAGTAAAAATAATTATACTGTGCTATTTATTGCAAATATCGTTTAAAATTTAAAACAATCCTAAAATTAGTTAAGAATTCTCAACTTGCTTTTTCGAATGCGTATATTATGCGTCAAACTTGAGCAGGGATCAATGAAAATGCAATAATTTTGAACTTGTGATTAAAAATAACAAGTATTGTAATATTTTTTTCATTTTTTAAATTTATTTTCTTAAAAAAAATGTTAATTTGTTTTACGATTTAATCAACTATATTTGTAGATAATATTATAAAAACCCAAGTTTAAGTTTGATGTATAAACAAACGCATGCACGTTGAGTCGCCGTAAATTAGGTTCTATGAAAAATAGGATAAGAGAGCAGATTAAAAACAAAAAGAAATGGACAGATTTCAAATTTCCGTTGGGGTGATTTCTTGTTAGATTTTATAAATACCTACAAATACTAGGTCATGTAATAGTAATAATAATAATTATAATATTTAAAGTATGAGAAGTAAAAATTAAATGACCTTTGTTAAGGCATATATTAGCGGTAAAGTGGCAAAATATCGCGCACGTTCAACCATATACTGACAAATGTATACTTTGCCTTACTTGGACGATGCAGCGTAAAAAGTATTGACAAATAGACAAAGTGAAATTTAATTCTCACTTAAGAAACGAAACCATGAATGAACTTTACTAATATTTTGAAATTATTTTTTTGATATTGTTCCTTTTTTCCTCAAAACTAAAAGGACAATGAAAAACCGAAATTGACACGCCGATCTTTGTCTAAAAATAAGTAAACTCTCCACTTGTTTTACTAAATACTAAAGTATATAAAAATTATATCTTTTTCTATAATAAAACAAAAGGAGACTTGTATAAATCGATTTTAATTTTTCAAACCCTTCACTGCAATGTTTTAAAATATGGTATTGCAAAATTTTTTATGACTGTTGTAGAAAATTGTAAATAGAAATTTGAATTTAATTTTAAAATAAATCATACAACGTTAGTAATGAAGCTTTTTTGAAATTATTTAAAAATCATAAAAAGTTTGCAATTTTGAAACTAGGAAGACTACTACTTTTTTGTTATTCCTGACTTTCGGCATTCCAATGTTCTGAAAATATTTTAAATTAAATTTAATTATTACAAAAAATTATTTATAAAAACTTATTCTGAATATTGGCAAATTGTGGACCAACTCTTGCAATAAAGAATTGCAAGTTTTGCCATTTATATAACTTGATCAACAATAAGTATTGAAGTCTGACGCGTTTTTTCAACAAAAAAACTTATGTTTCTATTATATATGCATTGTGAATACGGACAATGATGTAAAAATTTCTTAAGCACGAACTAACGTTTGTAAAATCCATATTTTGTACGTATATATACATATATATAATTTAAGTAGTAAGTAATTAGTATATAGCGATACAAATCTTAAGTCAGAAATTAATATATATAGTTCTTAAAATCGTTGTATTACTAGCGTAAAAATACTTGAGAATATAAATATTACGAATTATATTAGTAAAAAGTCTTCAAATAATAATCCTTTTCATAAAAAAATTATTGTATATGATGGAAAAGGCTGCATAGGTACAATATATAAATCATTGATATGAATCGTAGAATTAAACATATTTTTAGAAATACGATTTTTAATTTAAATTGGTATACAAAATATAATTAACAGTATAGTCATACAAAAATAATGTACATATTAAGACGCTTAATATTATGAATATAATATAATTTTAACAATACAAATATATTTTTTAAGCAATAATAAATTCTATAGTTTTACATTCGGGATGCTTTGCAATCAATAAATTATCTTTTTCAATTCATGTAAAAAATAATTTTATACAGTTCTTTCGTAAAGCTATTTCTCTTAAGTCAATATAAAAAATTATTACGCATATTTACAAATTAAAAAGACAAAGTAATAAATATTAAAGTAATAAGTAAAAAGTCATCGCGATAGCATCGTGTTAAAATGTGTCTTTTAATTCTTAATAGTTGTAAAGTATCATTTTCATTTTATAAGAAATTTAGCAATAATCTAATGTATAGTTTATATAGTACTGTGAATTATATTTATTTCATATTTATTAGAATTAATTTAAAAGTGATATAATCTAAATTAATGAAATTTGTTCCTTTCTTTGGTGTAAATATTAAAAAAAACAGTACCATACAATCTTAAATCAAGTAAATTACAGTTATTAATTTTGCAATGCATTAAAAAATTGCCGATTTTACATTTTACCATAAAATTTACGATTCAGTAAATATAGCAACAAATTAACATTAACTTTAGCCTTGCCAAACATATCCATAATAGCTGAACCCTCAAATTGCAGTTCTAATAATTTTTGCACGTCCACATCTATCTTTTCCATTTCTACACCCATAAATTTTCCTCGTACTGTAAAAACTCCAGTGTGTTCCGTAGGAGTTATCTCAAATATCACGTTCTTAAATTGTGATTGTGGTAATCCGTCAACCTCTAAGAGGATACCTTTTTCTTGAAGTTTAGCTGCCGAATATTTAAGTGTCATCTTTGACTTCAATTTATTGTGTCCATTCTTGTTATTATTTTTACGTAAATACATAGATCTAAAAAAACAATTGTAAAGAAATTGAAATTGATGTTTTTATGACTATTTTATAATTAATATTAAAAATCAAATAGGCTACCCTTTTCCACTGTTAAGATTTTCCAAGCAACGTTTAATATATTCAGTGTAATATTCAACTTGTTCTTTGTAGTAATTAGATTTTTCTTCTAGCCGTTGTTTTGTCACGCGTAGCATTGTTAACTCCTTATTTCGTAAGACTCTGTAGTGGCCCTTATTGCAAAGATCTTTAGCGACTGCAGTTACGATTGTCTGATAGCCGTCATCTTGCGAAACCCATCCACCCAACTCTAATTTGTTCAAGTAAGAACGGAGTTGAAGCTTACAATCGTTTAACGAAGAGCTAATTAACAATTTACATTTATTAAAATAGTTTAAATTAAAATATAGTAAAAAACCGTTTAATATTAAAATAAAAATGTTAATGATTCTGAATAAAAATATGTAATTCACAATAGTACCTGTTTTGAGGTATTAAAGCTCCCCAAGCTATATTCTTGGCAGTATAAAGTTTTTCTTGCACAGGCGACGATGTAGTTTCTAATGCTTCAACCAAAGTTTCTCCTTTCAAAAATTGAAGGACAGAAACTAAGAGTTCTTTCGTTTTTATAAACAATCTATTGAGATTTGTATCGTCAGTCTCAGGCACTTCGAATTTATTACATAGTACAAGGCATACTTCTGTTTTACCCAATCGCGATAAAGTTGATTCACCTACATTAGCGGCTGTTTATTACATAAAAATAAGATATTCATTAATAAGTTTTAGCGTCTAAATCTAATAAAACAAATTTTTAAATATAAGAAAAAATTATTAAACGATTAAACTTACGTTGTCCCAAAAGTGCAGCAACTGTCGGTGCATTTCCAAGATCGTCAAGCAACTCATGAAGGGAATCCATTGGATCTGGAGCTATTTGATCCTGATATTCCAGTACAAGACAATGCGTGTCGCAAATATCTTGCAAACTTATTACTATTTCAGGTTTGTGAATTAGTGTTGCTTCAGTATATTCATGCATACTGAAGTGGTCGTCAAGTTCCTCGATTTCACAACAGTAACGGAAGAACTTTTTAAATTTCTCGTGACATTCAATTATGAAAGGATTTAGACATACAAGATGTTTAGCTTCCTCGCCAAACTGCAAAAAATAAAATAAAAATGTAGCTTAAATTAAATAATTGTAATTATTAATACTTGAAAAAAGTAGAACTAACTCCTTTCTTGGATGCAGCAAACTGTAAAATCTTGGCAATACTTGCTAAATTTCTTCGTTGGTCATTTGTAAGTGATCTCTCAACAGGAAGGTTTACTATGTCAAAGGCATCCGGTGCGACTATAGCAGCGTTAATAAAGTGATAATATATTAAATTCCCAACAACTTTTAGAATATCTTTTTCAGGAGCTTCAGGGAAAGTTTCTCTTAAAGTATCATTCAACACCTTAGCCATATACAACATTCCGTAAGGAATCAAATCTCTGGAAGCAGTGATTCTATTTAAAAGTTCCCAAACTGTTGTTTGTAATATCCTAATTCCATTAGCTAATCTTACTCGCACATGTTCATATTGCAAAGCTTGTTTTTCAGATACTGAATAGGGTAAATCACTGAAAATTTTTTAAAGTATATATTAGTATTTGAAATTATTTAAAATAAAATGTTATTAGAATAAGTTTTATTAAATTCTGAAATTAACATAAATAAATAAAAAGAAATACTCAGAGTTAAATATAAGAAATAATAAAGTTAAATAAAAGTTTTAAAAACTTACACTGCTTCTCCAGTTTCAGTTTCAAGTTGATTTCTCCAAGATTTGTAAATATCAATAGCATTAGTTTCTATCAGTATATTTTTATTCCCTAGTATCTTTTCAATTATTGGCCCAAGAAGTTCACGCAGAGCTCTTTGACCATTTAATTGCCGTGCGTAATTGACTACCATCTTTAAAACTAAGGGATTTCCTGTAACCACTTCGGATGGTTTTTGGAATTTACACCTATCAAAATGTGTAAATTTTTGTATTTAAAAATATGATGAAAAATTTGTAAACACATTATATTATTCGTATTTCAAATTATTAAATCACCTGATTTCTTCTCGAAGTGCAGTGCCTAGCAGTTTTAAAAGCAAATATTCCTCTCGTGAATTCGATCCAAAATTAAATAATGTAAGAATAACATTGTGTAAAAACTTATTGGATTTACTTTGCGGCAGAAGGAAAAGAAGTTTTGAAAGATAGTTTGGATTAGTTTGAAGTGCATAAAATAAATGCTGATAGCCCTCAAGTATTCTACGTCCTTCCTTTGTGAAAGATTTTAAACCTTTATGAGAATTTAATGTGTCAGTTGAAAAGGACGTTTTATGAGCTAAGGTCTTGTCCTTAGTTAAATTTTCCAAATTTTTTCCATGTGCAACCACATCCTGGAAATATTAAAGGAGTTATAGAGTTTGAATTAAAAGTTGGTCATTTTAAATGAATAACGAAAAAATATCTTACATGAAGAGTGATTCGGTTTTGTATCAATAGACCAATTTTGATGTCCATACTATCTAATTGTTGTGAAAGGTTTTGATTGCGTTTTATTAATTGGACCACTTCACTTTTTAATTGCTAAAATAAATTACAAATTATTATATTAAATTATAATTTTGTTTATCTATAGAGCTCGCAACTATATTTTATACCTGAAGTTGTAAGTCTTTATCATAATCTTCAGCATTGAAATTAAGAATGCCCGAAAAATGTCGGACAATTGAGAATGGAGGTTTTTGCACACGTAAAAGAGAATGAAAAGCTCTTCTTGCAGATCGTCCACGCCAAAGAGCTTGAACTTTTATTATTTTATTCTCCTATAAATATTTTTTAATTGTTTTTATGTAGACTTGTAACTAAATTCTGTTTCGTGAAAAGTTATACTCACATGTTCTTTGTAATAATCTATCGCGCATTGATATCGGTTTTTGACTTTTGCAAATTGAACAGCATTAGTAGCTGTACTTTTTACTCTTTTTTCCAAAACTTTAGCATAGGTACGTCTTTGTAAAATTTTACGCCACCAAGATTGAATTTTTATAATTTTCTCTAAATTTTCTTTGACCTTTTTACGCATCAAGTACCCTCTGATGTGTGCTTGTAATCCGACTATCAATTTTTGAAAATCCCTTAGCCCATCGTCCGCAATTTCTGCTCTCATGATATTCATTAGCAGATTCTACAAAAAATTATATATTTCTATTAAATCATCTCCCTGATTGATAAATATTGCTGATAGAATCTTTCATTGGTTCTACAAAATGTTTACCTCAATATCATCTCTTGTAACATAATGTGACTCGGTTACATTTTTTGGACGATCCCAACTGAAACGATAATTCTGAAGATCGAGAAATGCTTCGTTGCCTTTGGGAGTTATGTATCGTACATAAGGACAAGAAAACTTGTTTTTCTAAAATTAAATTTTTATTAAGTATTTTGATTAAATTGTTTAAAATTGTTTAAAAAGAAAAATCATTAAAATACCTTAGTTTCTCGTAATTTTTTTAATCCTTTATAACATTGAATTTCGTATCTTTCAGCCAAAACGTAATTATTTGCATGTAAAGTATTAATTAGAAGATGTGGATTGTCGCCGTCAAGAGCCATATTGATTTGAGATAATATTGTTATAGCCAATATATGATCGTAAAAAATATATATATATGTATAGACGAAAAAAATAATGGAAATTAGTTAATAATCAATAATTAATGGCATTACCTGATTGAGTATTTTCTGATTCGGCTGCAACAATCTCATTTACTTCTTCAACATCATCTAACCAAAGCTCAGATCCATCTAATTTTTTTTCTTGTAAATATTTTCGAAATAATTTCATATAAAGAGTTGCATTTTCAGAATCTATTTCAAATTTTTCTATTTCATGGATGCTTTTTAAAGCTGTTATCATTTCGGAACGACAATTTTTCTCTACGGCTTTATTTAGTTGATGCAATATCTCTATCACTATGAAAAATAATTTTAAACCATTTAAAAGTATATGATTTTCGATTTGAAAATGCGTAAATTATTGTACAATTATTTTATACCTTTGTTATCCTTTGAAGACTGTTCATTGACAAGATCGACACATTCTTGTATATCAATATAAGTCAACAAAGGGCACTGGTCTTTAGAAATTTGTTTTTCACACCGAATTGCTGCTAATGCTCTAGAGTATTTTACTTTATTTTCTATTTCAAGATTCTGTAAAAAATAAAAATTTCAACTTATAAGTTTTGAAATATACATTTACTAAAGTATGTAAGTAAGTTACCACAACATGGGCATCTTGGCAACTTAAAGCATGATAAACTAATTCGGGGTTTCCGGTATCAACGGCTTTTGTAATGTTACCTATAGCTGTAAGAACTTTAACACTGACTATAATATCATTATTTGTTAAATCCGTCTAAAAACAAAATCAAACAATCATTTTTTTTTTTTCAAGAAAATAATGTTAAAATATCATTAAAAGTAAAGTAATAAAAAAGTAATTAATTACGTTTGATTCTGTTCGATCGATTTTCATTTCCTCATAATAAAGCGGGATCACAAATTCGTCAATTAATTCAGAAATCCCTAATCGCGGATCAGTTATAGCATTGTAAAACTCGGTTACAGAATCACTTTGTAAGACTTTATTCAAGTGCACTACAGCATCCTCCCCTAGAAAGAATATTTTTAGTAAAGCTTTTGATAAAAAATAATTTTATTAAAAAAAAATATTATATTACTTTTCTTTAAGCGGTTTGCTTCTTCATTAACAGAATCAATAATTTTTTGCAGTTTGCTTTGCCAATACTGACTATTGTCCAATAAACGTTCATCCCATTCAACGCTTTCTACTAACGGTTTTAATTCCTTTCTATACATTTCGTTATTTTCGTTAGATATTCGTTGTAATTGTAAGCATGGAGTTTTTAATACTGTCGCGATATTGTTTTCTTGATTTTTTTCTTGTTGAACACAATCAGTCAAAATCTCAAATGCGCATTGTACTAAAGTAAAATAAGACGTAATATTTCAAATAAAAAGTTGCGATTTTAACAAAAAAATACGATTTAATTACCATTTACGTTATTAATGTGTCCCTGTATCTCTGCTTGAGTTAAAAGTTCATCATATGCATCAGGTACATAGCTCTCATTTAAACTCTAAAATATTTTAAACATAAATTATTTATTATTTATTCGAACATATTAATGAATGAAATAAGCACTCCTTCATTACCCTATTCAGTGCAGCTTGCCCTTTTCTATCCTTTGCATCTAATAAAATCTCGAAATATAAGTCTGCATATTCTGGATTAACATGTTCTAAATGAACTGCTGGATTTTTTAATTGAGATAAAATTACTTTAGAATCCTATAATAAAAATTTAAAATTGTTTAAATTTAAATATTTTTAAGTTATCACATATTTACATTAAATCATTTTAAGTTACTAAATACCTGTAAAGTTAAAGTTTGATTTATAGCTATTACTGCAGCATGCAGAGCAGCGGTATCACCTGCCATGTTATTTGTTAAAAGACCACCAATTTTTTGAAAAGCTGGCATTTTTATACCCATTTTTTTTAACTCTTTACTAACAGCATTAATTTCTTCCTCTATAACGTAAATTATATAATTAAACTTATTAATTTTTTGTAAATAATTTTAAAAAATATAAATGCTTTTTGATGCAGTTGCGGGTCAAGTAAAAATGTTCAGAACATACCAGTAAAGTTTACTATTCCATATAGATCCTGAATTTGTGGTGCTTTTCCTATTTTAAATAAATGTGTGCTGAGTGCATGAATACAATAAATTAATCTTGGCATATTTTTTTTATCATAAATATCTGTTGTTTCAGGCTGGAAAGTCTACAAAATTAAAAAAAATGAAGTAATATGCAAAAAATGCAACACAATACTAAAACTACTTACAAAAGGTAGCTGCATTGACTTAAGACATTTCAGAAAATGATTTATGTTATCTGTGTGTCGAAACTGTAAACCAGCAACTATGTACCTTTTTTGTTCAATATCATATATTTTATTTAAAGGTAAAATTTCTGGGGCTATAAAATGGCCAAGTTTTGCTAAATATACTCCATTTCTTAGATTTTCTTCTAATTCTGTTGTTGGAGGTAGTTTTTCTCTTAAACAGGCCTCCATCCATCTGAAAAATACAGCATTTTATTGATTTTTAGAAGACTTTCATGTAAACATAAAGAAAACTATTGTGAAGCTTTTTTTACAAAATTTAACTATTCAGAAATAATAAGATTACAATAATAAATTATTTCTTATCTAATAAAATCAGAATACATACATTTTTGCTTCTTCCAAATGACAAAGGTATTCATAAGCCAATGTTTTTTGTCGAATCTCGTCCATCTCTTCAGCTGTTTTCCTACCATCTTTATCTAAAATATCCACATTTGATCAATGTAATCTTTTACATTGAAAATAATCAAGTATTTTTTAATCATATATATATATATATATATTAACAAATAAGTTAATCTATAATAGTTCAAAATTATTTAGTACACAATCAATATTAAGTTATTATTTATAATTATTCTAAATTTGTTTATCATTATAACATTAACTCATTATAATATTCTAGATTTTATTATTTATTATTGTTTAGAGGAAGGTTATATATATATATATATATATAACTCTGTAAATTATTGCATAAATATCCTAATTTACGGAATTTTACTTACCACTGCTATTCAAAGCAGCTGTTTGTACAATTTCTTTTGTTTTCATCTTAATAATCGCTTTCGGAAACTATTGTGACATTTGTTATGCACTTCAGAAAATCACGTCGAAACCGCACATCTTACTTGTGCACATTAAATTAAGAGGCGTCAAACTTTTTTAACGTCCGACTACGGCAACAATTTGAAAAGAACGTTACGGATCACGTGATCGCTTCAGGAATTCACGCGATTGGTTCTCGGTCTCCTTCTATACGTTCATCACTGTTTGAACAGATGTTATTAGTATTTGTGAATAGGTAGTGTACACAGTATACTTTTTTTCTGTTTTCCTATTCGCCTGTTTATGTCGAATTTTTTTTCAAACAAAAATAATAACATTAATTTATCCTTTATAAAATAATAAATTAATGTTAAAATATTAAAAAAATGATGCACACTGATTACAGACTAAATAAAAAGATTAAAAAAAGAATAAATTACACATATTTTTAACTAGGATTAATTTTTTTTAAGTTTATTAAATTATTTATAATAATCTCTTTTAATTATACTTATAATGCTCTCTTACAATTACTTATAGAAAAAAATAAAAAAATAGAAAAACTTAACAGTCTCTTATGATTATAACAATTCTCTTCTCACTTTTTGATGAAAATATTTACATAAAACGTTTTTAATTTTTATTGTAAATAGTCTTATTGTATTAAATTAAAGCCACTAAACGTATAATGAACCATCGGCAGGTCCTATGTATCTCACAGATATGAGTATTACATCTATCAGGGTCCATACTCCAAGGCCTCCAAAGCAAAACAATTTTCCAATGCCTTCTTGCCAATGACCCAAATAAAATCTAAAATTTAAACCAGCATTACATTTTTAAATGAAAGAATAATCTTAGAAAAGGTAATTCAAATATTTTTACCTATCAGTTCCAAATCCTCCAGCAATTATACTTAAAAGAAGTGCAGTGGACCACTTATATCCTATAGTCCAATTACAACGTAATTTTTTTAAAAATTTTCGTTTTCCCAAACATAATACATTGTTGTTTATTGTACAATTTGTTCTAAAATATTTTGAAAACAATTTATTAAAGATTTTTTCATACAATAACAAGTAAACTTTAATAAGTAACTGACTTATAGTAAGTTTGGGGAGATGCACGTGAATTACATTCATTCATCTGGTTACAACTGTGTTCCCAATGTTCAGTTTGGTAGCAATAGCGACAAACATAAGATCTTTCAAAATTTTTGTTGCCCTAATAGCAAAAAGGGGAAGAATTTTATTTGAATTTTTGTAATATAATATAATACAGGTATACAAGTATTTAAATTATACTTACTACGCAATTAACTTGACTTTTTACAGTGCAATTTGCTTTATACATAGAACCATACATACATGTATAATTAAACTTACAGGACATACACTCTGCACTCAGGTCAGAGCAGAATGATCCAGGCTCACATAAATTCAATAAATTATCATCCTTAAATTAATTATAAAATTATTAAATTCATTACTAATTAAAAAATGCATATAATCTTCAATGTAAAACTTACTCTTCTACTTCCAAATACTGGAGTTGAGTTTGTACTTACTACATAGTCTTGTAAACTATCTGGCAAAAATAATTTGTAAATTAATATTCATATCTAATCAGTAAAAACTAAATCAGTAAATTCAAATTATTTTTATTTAGTAGTCTATATAATATAGCCTACTTTCATTTAATACTTTAGAAGTGAAAAATTACCTAAATTTTAAATAATTTTAATTTTTCAACAATCAATGGTATAAGTATTGTTGATTTTATACAAAATAAATTACTACTAAACAATATTAATCACTATATTACTTTCTATAGTAATAACATTTCATCAACTTACCATTAAAAGTAGTATGAGAATGATTTATTGTTGTTAATAAAGTAAATAAGATGACATAAATTACATTTTTTACATTTATTTGAATGACCTTCATGTTAACATTTTTATTTTACATATATATTTATACATACATATAAATACTCTTCTTACAACTAAGAAATAAAATCTATTATCACATTAAAAGTTGAAATTAAATTTAGAAAAAGGTTATGTTCATTTTTCAACATCTAAAGTGAAAATTCCTGTATTATCGACCTAATAGTTTTTTGAAGTTAATTATTATACAAAATGTCTTTTATAATAAATTTTTAATATAGAAAAAAAGTATTTGTATTAAAATAAACAGTGAATAAAAAAAAAAAAAAAAAAAATATTATAGTAATATTTTTTTTTACATAAACAAAAATAATGTGAAAAATTTACAAGTATGCTTAAAAATAGTTTAAAAGTATGATTATAACAGCTATTGTATATTATTTTCTTCATATTCATAGCTAATATAAGTCGTAGTTGAATTTTCTTTTTCTAACATTTTTCTTCTTTTTGTATTCAAAGACGTTTTGATTCTTAAAAGATCTGCATTACGCCTTCTTTTTAGTTTCAGATTGTTCTCCAACTCTTTTAAGTCTTTTCTACAACTTAAAATTCTTATTTCTACTTCATCCGTTTCCAGTTTAAGTTCCATCTTTTCTTTTTCAATCTCATTTAATTTATTTGAGATTTCGGCAAGAGTTAATTTCTTACCATTTATATTGTTAATTATTTTTTCATCTTTTGTTACATTAATTCCTAGCTGGTTTATAAATCTCTTCAATCTATATTCTAAAATCGTCAAAGATGATTCTGGTTTTGAATCTAAACTTGAGTACCATCTTTTCCAATACTAAAATGAGGAAAGCATAAATAATAGTTTAAATATATATAAAAAAAAATTAATATTTTTACATTTCACAAGTATAAATATTTACCGTTTTCCAAAATTCAATGGATTTTTGTGGCTGTAAAGTATTTAATTGTTGAGTTAATTCCTTCCAAAGAACTTGCTGGAAAGAAATATTTAAATGTTAATTTTGAATAGACGAGTCTTATCATTAATTTTAAAAACTGAGTTTAACGTACTTCATTTTCTTGTGTGCTGCTATGAGTCAGCATTTCAGGATTGTCACTTATAAAACTAAACATGGCTTCTCTTTGTTCAATTGTGACGAATCTAAGTTTGTTTTATTTAATATATTAGAATAAAATTAATACTTGAGAAATTAGCTTTAACAAATAAAATTTATAAAAATAATGCTTACTCTTTCTTTTTCTTTTTCTGTTCTGGAGAAGACAGCATTATCACTGAGTTTAGATCCATTTTCTGGTGTTCAAAAGTAATTAAATTGTATAATCTAAAAAGATTAAATTCATTTTATTTATTTATAGTTTTTTAATAAAAATAAATAATAAATTTATAGAAACAAGTAAATTAATATTATATTATATTTTTGCCTAGCGGACCGAAAGTACTACTTTCTCGCCCGGCGCCTCGCTAGGCAAAAATAATAGTATACAATCCTCGGGAGATAAAATGGCAAACCCATAGCTCGTGTTTGACACTCAATTTACGCGAGCTATAAGCTTGCCAATTCTTTCTCTCCCTAGGGCCGTAATATACTATTATTGAACTATTCAATGACCTATTAAAAAAATAGTTAAAACTTCTCAAAAAGTAATTTGATCAAATAAGAATTTTGAAAATTTAATTCAAAAATAAAAAGAATCAATATAATCTTACATAAACTTTTTTCTAAAAATAAGTATAAACTCGAATTTGAAACAGAACCAGAAAAGATCTAAATTTCGATAACAATCACCTTCGTTTTTTTACTTATATACTTAACAATGAATTCTCGAAATCTGCAGACAATCTTGACAAAGAAAACCGCCAGGAGTACTTATTTAAACTTCTAAAAATTCAATCTATTGTATGCAATAATTCTTGAACAGTTTAATCACAAAAAGTAATATATAAAAATAATAAAAATCGAACAGTAGGTAACCCAATTAATGCATTGAGAAAAACCGGGTTGAAAATGAACACAGTAACGGACTCTAACCTCTGACTGGCAGTGAGTCCAGTGACTGAAGGTTAGATCGAGCTTGTCGAAAGTATATATACCACGGAGCGTCGACCAATCAAAATTCGTCTTACAGTGCGGTTTCCCGCTAGAAGCAATCGGAGAGCTGATAAAACAGGATTGAACGTGCTCGATAACAACAAATTCTGTGATATGTACAAACAAGTTTTCAGAATATGGTTTCATATATACCCTATTGAAACAATCTTATAAAAAGTAATAAAATCTCATAGATCCGGATGCAAAAACCGCATAGGTTATGCGGTTTCTGCACCCTTTTTATTGGAATTTATAGGATCTTTGCAACCGGGTAGTTCTTGCACATTTTGAATATTTCTTGTTGCGGTCAAAAATTTGAATAGAAATTTATAGAATAATATGAACAATAATCTTACTATTTTAGCATTTACCAAGTGTTTAATAACCGATTGTTACAAATTATTTAGAGCAGGGTTCGTACACTCGGCGTGCTGTTATAACGAACAAGTTAGATTTTTTGAGTAAACTCAAAAAACTTCAAATTAAGTAAGTGGATGCTTTAATTAATAAGATAAAATAAGATTGTTGTATATAAATTTATATATTTCGTTCTTTATATATTTTTCAAGTCTTGAAATGTCGAAGTCTTTTTTAAAAGAAAACTCTGTCTGGGGTACAGTATTAATGCTGGTTTAAGTCAGCCGGTGGGTGATGACGCTCTTGCGGGGGTCTGCTGCTCGTTTTAACCCCGCGGATTGCTGTCGGCTCTTTTTCCTTCTTTTCCGTTCTTGCGGCGCTTCGATGGGACCCAAGTTTGGGGCAGCTGGCTGGGGTTTCCTGAAGTGAAAAGGTTGCCTATCTCCCACAATAATGTTGTAATTGCTTTTTAGAAAGTCTGTAATTAGGCAGTATGTATACAGATATGTGTGTGTGTGTGTGTGTGCGTATAGTCCGGCGATTAGATAAGATCTAATCATTAGTTAGATCTACACTCAAAATTAGAAAGTGTAAATAGATTTTCCAGGTGAAAATCTAAGGAGATACCTCTTTTTTCATTATGCACTCCTGGTCTGTTTGTAGAACAAGGCGTAAAGGTGTAAGTTTTTTCGAGTAAAATGAATTCTACTACAATTTTCAATTAGAATGAAATTTATTTTTAACGAAGTCGCGCAAAATTTTATTTTAAGAATTTTTATAAGTTTTATGAAACGTAATTTTAGACCCGCTGTATCTCAAAATAAATTTGCAATACGGGTTTATCCTCCGCGTGTAATTGGGAACAAACTCTCGCGCACAGCTCGGGCACAAACTTTCACCCCTTCATTGCTTCACTTTATAACAGAATCAATATATTTAAATACATTTACAAACCTTAATAGTAATATTTTATAATTAAAAACAAGCTATTATCCTTCTGCAGTAAATCTTAAGTATATTTTTAAGTAAAATTTTGAACAAATATTTCTATATCACTATGTCCTGGTACAATTATAGAGCACTTTATTAAATACTAGTGCACTGCACAATTTTCAGCAAAATTTTGAAACGTGTATTACAAAAGTTTAATTTTTAGTTATTATTTTTATTTTATAAAATTCTAAAACAATCATTGTTAATTTTTATAAATATATAAATCAAAATTGTAATCACACTGTGCATATTTATATGTACAAGGAAAGCTTAAAAAATATGTGGATCACTCCAAACGAATTTTAAAAATAAAATGTTTTTAAAATACTCGTGAACGTAACACGAACCTAGCATTAAATATTTCAAGCGATACCGTTAAACTTTTTAGCGGCTGTCAGTCTTAATTATTAATAATATCTTGAACAGGTTCTCGCGTTTTCATACGCGAAGGTGCTTCACCCTTGCATTGACAGAACTGTCCGGCATCGCGTGGCGTTATACCCCAACTTTATGTACCGATAAAAATCTGCTTCGTTGTTTTTTGTTATCTGAATATAGAGTCTCAAAATTTCCCGACTGGCATGCTTGATTAATTATTACTGAGTTTGCGGCTACGAATGAAATTCGTTTTATAACAAGTTAACTCAGTCATTTCATCTCTTACGAATGTTTACTTTTATGAAAGAAGTTAGTTAAATAGTTCAATTTAAAAAAAATTGAATACAATAGTTTATGTCGTTTTTTTTTTAAATTCGCAAATACATAACATGGCAGTGACTGCTATAATTGAAACAAATACAAATTTGAAGAAGTGTCAAGTTCGAGGGGAAAAAAATAAAGCGGCGTCTAAAAAAAAACGCTGCTGCAATTTATTCGAATATAGACAAGAAACATGGTTTAAAACGTTCTTTCAAGAAAAAATTGAAGTGTAAGTACAATACATTTTTTTATTTTATAATAATTGAATATTGCATTTAAAAAAATGATTCATTTACTTCTATTCTTATTACATCTACCACGTTTAATAATGATATAAAAGAATCCTGAACACTTATAAAAAGGTACTCCAAAAGTAAAAATAATACAAATCTTTTCTATTTCTATAAAATCTAATGAGGTTTAAGTATTAATTTTATTGACTGCTACGGTAAAGCGAAAAACTCTTTTTCATTACTTTTATGAAGTAATCAGGTACACATAACTTAAGAGAATTATGTCTTGTAACTGTTATATTTCTTAATGACCAATAAGTCTCATAAGGAAGTTAAAAACTTAATTCACTAGTCTCGCACTTGTAACAATAATGTATGGGCAAATCTTATTAAATTCAATAGTTTAACAAAGATTTATTGTTTAAAATCGTTTAACTTATCATTACTTTTTTGTTTGCCCCCGAACAAATTTATCAGGAGTACAAAACGACGGAGAAAGTTCTTCTTACAAAAAATCTACCTGAGTTGATCCATCCCTAATATTAAGCTTAGACAAATCTTGTTAAGGTATATTGTTCATCGATGATTTCGTATTTAAAAACGATTAACTTTCATTACGTACCTGGTCATTTATCAGGAAAGCATAATCACGCAGAAAGTCCTGCTTTTAAAATATGTACCTGAACGCTGACCTATTCTCACCGCAAAGCTTAGAAGGATGGAACTGTATATTTCTTAATGACCCGAGAGGAAGTTAAATACTTAATTCACTAGTCTCGCACTTGTAACAATAATGTATGGACAAATCTTATTAAATTCTATCGTATAACGAACATTTATTGTTTAAAATCGTGCAATTTACCATTTCTTTTTTGCCTAGAGGGCAGAAAGTACTACTTTCTCGCCTGGCGTCAGATCAAAAACGTTGTATTTTCGGCCTTGCTAGGCAAAAAAATAGTTATATACACTCCTCGGGAGATAAAATGGCAAACCCATAGCTCGTGTTTGACACCCTCTCGCCTTCGGCTAGGGTGTCAATTTACACGAGCTTTGAGCTTGCCCATTCTTTCTCTCCCTAGGGGCGTAATATACTATTTTTGGTTGCCCACGAACACATTTGTCAGGAATGCAAAACGATGGAGAAAGTACTTCTTAAAAATATCTACCTGAGTTGATCCATGCGTAGTATTAAGCTTAGACAAATCTTGTTAAAACGATTAACTTTCATTACGTACCTGGTCATTTATCAGGAAAGCATAACCACGCAGAAAGTCCTGCTTTTAAAATATGTACCTGACCGCTGACCTATTCTCACCGCAAAGCTTGGAAGGATGGAACTGAATATTTCTTAATGACCAGAAAGGAAGTTAAATACTTAATTCACTAGTCTCGCATTTGTAACAATAATGTATAGGCAAATCTTATTAAATTCAATAGTTTAACAAAGATTTATTGTTTAAAATCGTTTAACTTATCATTACTTTTTTGTT